>SJYX01001162.1:760973-914515 GCA_006410675.1 Oreotragus oreotragus | reverse complement strand
AGGTCAGGAAGCAACAGTTAGAACTGGACATGGAACAACAGACTGTTTCCAAATAGGAAAAGGAGTACAAGAATACTGGAGTGGGTAGCCATTCCTTTCTCCAGGGGATCTTCCAGACCCAGGGATCGAACCCCAGTCTCCTGCAATGCAGCCACGTTCTTTACCGCCTGAAACACCAGGGAAGCCCCTGTATATAGCCCCTGTATATTTTATACACATTCACACACAAAAAAGAAATTTTAAAGGATGAGACAAAATGAATATAAAAATTTCTAGTTAATTCCTTCCTGACCTCTTCCCACTTTGGAGACAACTAAACTAACTACAAGAAAGGATGTGTTCTCCAGTGGTTAGAGATGTGGGCCCTAGAGCCAGGCTGCCTGAGTTCAGATCTCAGCTCTGCCACCTAAGAGCTGAATGACTCTGAGGGAGCAGTGAAAGCTCCCGGGGGTTCTGTCTCCCTGTCTATAAAATGGGCATGATTGATGTAATGAAGATCCTGCATGCCACAGCTAAGACCCAACGCAGCCAAATAAAGAAATACATAAAAATTGTAAATATATTTTTCAATGGGGATGATAAGAAGAATTGATAATTAAGCAGGATTTCAGGGGCTCCTGGCAAGAGACAAGAGGGAAGGGCCACTCCCAACCCACCCCTGGGGGGTGGGGTGACCACAGGACGCAGGCCCATTGCCCCTTTGGAGTCGTCCTCATTCCCAACTCCTGGGCAAGGCAGGTTCACCAAACCAACACATAAAGGAACTACTGTGTGCTTAGCACCAAGCCAGTCAATCTGAAGGATGATGTTCCCCAGACGCACACAGTATGCAGACTGCCTCGTAGATTCACAGAGTCTGATCACTACTGTGAGCATGGAGAAACGCAGGCCCTGAGAGGACACTAACTCCTCAGAACACCGGCAGAGCTGGCACTTCTCATGGCTGGAAAGAACTCTGAAAAGGAAATGTCAACAATGCCACGGCAATTCTGAGCAGCACAAGGAAGAGGGAGTGGGGAGGGAACCTTCCAGGTGGTGCCCACAGGAGCAGGGTATGCCTGTGAGGAGGGGAACCTAGACCTGCCAGCCTGTCACCAGCCTCTGCAGAATGGAGAACACAGACAGGTCCCAAACTCCTGAAGTTCAGGTTGGTGCCCCTCAGCCCCTGGTCAGACCCTGGACCCAAGCTCTATTCTGGATCCACAGGCCCTGTCCAATCCTCACTGGCCCAAGAGGATTGGACAAGATGTCCAAGATGTCCAAGTTCGTGGACCCCAGACTGCAGCTGTTCCNTGGTGGCTCAGAGGTTAAAGCACCTGCCTGGAATGTGGGAGACGGAGGTTTGATTCTTGGGTTGGAAAGATTCCCCTGGAGAAGGAAACAGCAACCCACTCCAGTACTCTTGCCTGGAGAATCCCATGGAGGGAGGAGCCTGGTAGGCTACAGTCCATGGGGTCCCAAAGAGTTGGACATGATTGAGTGACTTCACTTTCTTTCACTTTCTTTTTCTTTCATTCCTGCCTCAGGGCCTTTGCCCCTGTTATTCCCCTTTGCCTGGGCTGCAATTCCCAGCCTCCATGCCCATTTCCCAGAGCAAACTGCTAATCTTCAGATCTCAGGTTTCCAGGAAGACCTTCCCTAATTGTTCACCCTACCTCCAGGGAACAGTGCTTATCACTGTTTTTATTATTTTTATAGGGGTGATTATCTTAAATATGTCTCACTCACAAAGATGGTAAGCTTCAGGAAGGAATGTGATAAATATCTGCCCTATGGATGAATGAGTGAATAAATGAAAGATCTAGTTGGAATCCTGGCTTTAGGGAGTAAGCAACCCTTTTTAAATCACGTGGGGAAAGCTATGCTTATAGTCAGGGCCTGGGCCCTGGGTCAGAGTCTAGGTTCTTTGTCCCATCTTTGACCCACCGTGGGACCTGGCAGCCTCTGTTTCCTCTTCTGTAAAACAGGATAATAATAAGGGCAATTACATGTTTGGCATAACCCCAAAGTTGCTATGAGATCTGATACGACATCAATGCGAGAAATTTCTATGAACTGTCCAAACAAGTCTGTAGAGAGCTTGGGTTTAGGTCCCAGCCCCAGTGCACGATAGCTGGGTTAGGTTGGAGGAGTTGCTCAATCTCCTTGAGTTTTCATCTCAGCTGTGCAGTGCAGTCCCGACCTCACAGGGCAGCGGGCAGGTCAATAGCTCAGCCCCGAGTCTAGCGCAGAGTAAGCATGGAGCTCCGTGGGTGGCCAGGGCAACTGTTACCTTTGGCTCCAAACCTCTCTTACACCGGATCTGTGTGGAACTGCTTACTGAGAAACCAGAGGACGATAAGATAGGACCTGTTTTTATAGTACACCAGGGCCAGGAGGGTGGCTCAGGCCTCCTGAGGAGAGGCCTCCCCCGAGCATCTCTTCTGGGCCAGGCACCGTGCTGCACACACAGCAGCGGGCAGCAGGCCCTCTGGGTCGGCCCCAGGCGGCTCCTTCCACAGCAGCAGCCCAGGAAGAAGGTGAGGCAGGCCACCAGGGGAGCGTCTGGGGAGGCTGCGGCCAAGCCTGGGGGAAGCAGGCCACAGGACATTACGCAGTGAAGTTGGCCTGCTCAGAGTGTGGGAACAGGGCCTCCCACTTGGACAGGCCATGCTGAGCACTTGACTGGAGCGTGGAAAGGCAGGTACCGCATCTGAGCACCTGCTGCAGGTCAGGCTCTAGCCTGGGCACTTCACACCGCATCGGAACAATCCTGCCAGGAGGTGCTCCTAGCTCACTTGTTTCTGTCGTTGCCGTTGGTGTGCTGGGTCTTCATTGCCATGCGGGCTTTTCTCTAGTTGCGGCGAGCAGGGCTACTCTCTAATTGTGGCGCACGGGCTTCTCATTGCAGTGCCTTCTCTTGTTGCAGAGAGCTCGGGCTCCAGGGCGCACGGGCTTCCGTGGCTGTGGCTCCCGGGCTCCAGAGCTCGGGCTCCAGGGCGCACGGGCTTCCGTGGCTGCGGCTCCCGGGCTCCAGAGCTCGAGCTCAATAGTTGTGGCACACAGGCTTAGTTGTTCTGTGCCATGTGGGTTCTTCCTGGATCAGGGATTGAGCCCGGGTCTCCTACACTGGCAAGTGGATTCTTCACCACTGAGCCACCAGGAAGCCCTCCTAGCTCACTTTTAAAGGGAGGAAACAGAGGCTCAGAGCAGGGGTGAGTGGCTTGCCCAAGGTCACTTAGCCAAAATGTGCTCAGCCACGAATCCTAATTCTAAACCAGCTTTCCCTGCCCCACCCTGGTTCCCTGGGGAAGGAGACCAGGCCCTAGGAAGACCTTCTCTGGGCTGCCGCAGGGGAAGAAAACGGAGTACCAGGGCTCAGGGGCCTGGACAGTCTCTCCCAAGTCTCTTCCACTTCCAAGTAGAGGTGGGGACACTGTGTTCCTCTAGAAGAGTAATATCATTAAGAGTATTATTAGATATAATTTAATGAGAGGTTATTATGTGCCGGTGAGCTTTCATTAACTCGTTAATCCTCAAAACAGCCCTGTGGCTGGGTCCCATGATTATCCCCATATACAGATGAGAAATTGAAGTCCCCCAAAGCCAGCACTGATTCCCCTGGCACCTCTTCTGCTTCCTTGGAAAAATAAGGTGTGTGGTCAGGGCACTGTGGAACACTGAACCAGAGGCACGTCATGACTGAGGAAGGGATGAGTGGGTTGGGAAGTTCCCCCTCACGTCTGCCCCAAGTCCCCCAGGCTGCAGTGAGAGCCTCACATTCCATAGCTTCTCTGGGCCAGTCAGCAGCCACCCCCCACCTCGTGGCCTTGGCCCCTCCTCTCCTGGGGGGGTCGATTCTTCTTTGTTCCCCCGGCCCCGGGGAAGCGTCCTTACCCCAGAGGGGCTGGCTGAGGTCATGGGTCTGTGCCCCCTCCCCAGGCCAGCCCGGCTATGCTGGCAGCCCCGTCAATCAGGTGCAGCCAGCTCAGCAGCTGGCCTTTTATTTCCTAAATTAAAAGGGCTTGTGATTCCTGATTGAATTAAAGGCGGGAAGGTCAGCTCTAAGACCAGCAGGGAGGTTTCAATCACGGGAGACTGGAGGCAGCCAGGGTGGGCAGGAGGGCGGGTCGTGGAGCAGACGAGGCTGGGGCTGTCACGTCTCTCCCAGACCAGCCCGAGGTGGAGCACGGTGGAGGATGGTTACACCTCCCAACACTCACACAAGCCTTTGGAGCATGTTGGTTTGAATCAGAGCAGTTTCATTTCCCTTTTGCCTCTTGCACAGTAGACAGCCTTCACCACTGTACTAGGAAGCCTCACTTGCTTATCTATTGGTTAGATACCCTCAGAAAACTGCCTTCCACACTGCGCCTCACTTCCTATTGACAGCAAGTTCTTTTTGTCTTCTCTTCCAAATTCTATACTGGGGACTTCCCTGGTGGTCCAGTGGTTAAGAATCCACCTGCCAAGGCAGGGGACGCGAGTCTGATCCCTGGTCCAGGAAGATCCCACATGCGATACAGCTAGAGCCTGAGCTCTGCAGCGAGAAGCCACTGCACAGGCCTGGATGGGAGGGGAGTGTTGGGGAGAACGGATACACGCGTATGCTGGGTCCCTTCACAGTTCACCTGAAACTGTCATGACATTGTTGATCAGTTATACCCCAATACAAAGTAAAAAGTTTTTTTTAAAAAAGAAAAAAAAAAGAGAGAAGCTACTGCACACAGCAACTAGAGAGTAGTGACCCCCCCTCACCGCAACTAGAGACAGCCAGTGCAGCCATAATTAAACAAATAAAATTTAAAAGCAAAACAAACTCCATGTTGGACCTTCAGGAGATGTGGAGGGTGGAGCTTCTTGCTCTGGAGTCATAAAGGACATTTAGCCTGTTTTTCCTCCACATGTGACTCAGGCTATGGGTGCTATAAACCTCTAGAGCCTTCCCAGAGACCTGGACATAAGACAAGATTGCAGTGAGCCTCAGGAGACCTCGGTCCCGGCTGTGTGCCCTGGGGAAAACCCCTTTTTTGTCATGGGACTCAGTTTCCCCTTTTGTGGAATGGGCAGCACAGCCCTTACAAGGTTGGCCCCAGGCCTCCCTCTCTGGATAGCCAGGGTTAGGATGTGATTTCTCGCGTGGTCTGGCAGTGAGCCCCTCTTGTGTAACCATGGGGACCCCTGCCAAAGGACTAGTCAGGAGTGGCCAGGCCTTGATCCCTGCCCCTGCCAGGTGCATAGGGAAACCCTGGAGAAAAGGCCCCAATGTCTTCCAAGAAGAAACAGGCTTTCCCATGGTAGGTGTGAATGGGGTTAGACGTCAGGAGGAACTGACTTCCCAAATGAAGGTGGTTTCTGAAATAGATCATACAAAAGCCCTCTCTCCCTCCTACCTCCCCACCTCAGCCCCAGTGGCATCTCCATGGGGGAAGCCTAAGATATAAGGGTCACTCTGCAGCCTGTGAGACTGAGGTCAGACATGGAAAAGAACTTCCAAATAGTGGGCTAGATAAGGAGTGTCCTACATCATCAAAGAAGGGGTTGCCCTGGGGCCTATTAAGGAACTGGGGGGTCACGGGCCACACCTGAGGCAATGGCGGCGAGATCTGGGCCGGGGTCCAGAGAGCAGCGTCCTCCTTGCTGGCCTTGAGCGGATCCCTCTCCTCTTCTGAAGATGGGAGGTGATGATACCAGCTTACCAAACAAGGTAGGCCCAGGCTGCCAATGGCAGGGCGACGTGGTGGCTGAGAGACAGTGTTGCGGGTGGCTTTGCCCTGTGTATTTGGATGTTGTGCATCCTTCCAAAAGTAAACCATATCATGTTTTTAATGCCTTGGCATAGGTTGTACCCTTCTCTATCGGCAGATCCACAGTCTCCAGCTGCTGTTGCAAGTACTTTGAGCTCATTGAACTCATTGCATCTTCTAAGTGACTGTTGTTAGCCCCATTCAGAGAGCACACTGAGACTCAGAGAGGACTAGTGACTGGTCCAAGCTTAGCACTAGCCCTTAGCGGGCTCCAGGGCAGTGCTGCCATGGTGGATATGTTCCAGTCTCTGCACTGTCCAACATGGTAGTCACCGGTCCCACGTGGCTTTCATCTTTTACTTTTTAAAATATATATTTATATGATTTATTTGGCTGCACTGGGTCTTAGTTGTGGTGCATGGAATCTTCAGTCTTCCTTCCGGCTTGCAGATTCTTAGCTGCAGCATGTGGGATCTAGTTCCCTGACCAAGGATCAAACCTGGGCGCCCTGCATTGGCAGCGCAGAGTCTTACCCAGTGGACCGCCAGGGAAGCTCCCCACGTGGCTTTTAAGGGTTTGCCATGTGACTCATGCAACTGGGGAACTTTGGATTCTAATTTTACTTAATTTTAGTAACAGCCACGCGGGGCTAATGGCTACTGTACTTCAGACTCTGCTGAGCCATGAGCAGGGACCATCCAGATGGATCCCTGTCAGGCTCCACCCACCCTCCTCCTGGCTGCTCCCAGCCCAGGCTTCCAGGAAAGCTCTCTCTTCTTTCCCACATTCCTCTGTGAGGGCTCCTTTGTCCCACCCGCAGCTACCTGCAGATGCCCTACCTGCCCTGAAGGTGTCCCGGAAGGCAGAGGCTGCCCGGGGTCATCTGTGTGAGCTCCCGGTGGGGTCTGACCCTGTGAGGTCTAAAAGCCTCACGTGACAACAGGCAGAGAACACTGCTCCCCGCTCCAGAGGGGACCCAGCCCTCCTTGGTGGACGCTTAGTGACCCACGACAACTGTGAAGGCATGTGTAGACAGCCCTCCCACACCAGGGCCTCAAGCTGGAGGATTTCCCCCTGGATCACATCCTCTCCTGGGTCTGACAGGCCTCCAGCTCTGTCCCCAGGGCTCTGATACAGCCCTGGACGCTGGAGACACAGGAAGGGGTCAGGCACAGGCGCCAGGGTCATGGGAGCTGGAAGGTTCCATTCCCCCAGGGAAGTCCCTGGGGGAGCTCTGGAGGACTGCAGGGAAGAGATGGACTTCCCAGAGGGCCATGACGTAGGAATGTTGTCAGCGAGGTGGGCAGGTGGGAGGAAGCATCTGCTGCAGGAAGAAGAGCGAAGTCAAGGGCACAGAGGCTTTTTGGTTTGGCTTCATGGTCACATGGGAAAGAAGGGTCAAAGCTACAGACAGCCAGGTCAGAGCACGCAGCTGGCTGATAACATCGATAGCCACGTGCGGCAGCGCGCCTTGCAGGCCAGCGCCTTCCGGACCCGTCACACCCATCGTCTCACTTGGTCCTCACAATCGCCCGAGGGGTGGATATGCCAGACAAACGAGGAAATGCAGGCTCCAAAAGAAAGCCACCTGCCCGGGTCCCAGAGCTGGCAGGCTGTGCCCCCGACCGCCTGGCCTTGCCCGGCGCTGCACTCGCCCGACGCTGCACACGCTTGCCTCCTTCCTGAGACTCTGCCACTTCACTCTGCAAACAACCGATTTCAAGGAAGTTCTGGCCGGGTGTGTGCTGATTGCTGAGTGGGAATGGTGAGTGGGAATGGGAAAGGCTGGAGGCTGGGAGCCAGAGCAGGAATGGCTGCTTAACTGGGAAAGAGGAGGCCTGACCTGAGGTTCTTAGGAAACCGGATCAGGAGGGAGAGGGAAGGCCAGGTGATGGGGGTGGGGCAGAGGAGGACTGGGTTAGAGAAGGAGAGTTGAGTTTGCTGCTGCTGCTGCTGCTGCTAAGTCGCTCCAGTCACTCCAGTCATGTCCGACTCTGTGTGACCCCATAGACGGCAGCCCACAAGGCTCCTCTGTCCCCGGGGTTGCCATTTCCTTCTCCAATGCAGGAAAGTGAAAAGTGAAAGTAAAGTCGCTCAGTCATGTCTGACTAAGAGTTTTCCTTAACAGGTTTGATGTGGTCTGCCTAACTAGTGACATGTTTCAGCTGACAATAACTTGATTTGATTTTTTTCCTGAGGCATCAGTTACAAACAGTGAAATACACACATCCTAAGTATTTGGGTTGGAAGGAGATGTGTATAAGAGACAGCCCAGCCTTCACTCTCTCCCCCTACACATATCCAGAAATTACACAGAGAGGTGAGACACATATAAGCATTTCATTAGAACCACTGCCTTTCTGAGACATGAGGGCAGTAGTGTGTTGGAGCCAATTTGCTTGGGTTTAGACAATGAAAAACATCTCTTCCCCACTTCTTCCTCATTAACTTCATTTGGTAGGCTGAAATCAACCATGGTGGAAATATTTACACCACAGACATTGGCAAATGCTACAAATAAAGACTTTTCCCCAGAAAGTTGGTTGTTAAACAATTACCAGCACATCACTGCCTGGAGATCAGGGTACCCTGGGCATAATCACTACAGTTAACCCCTGGGAAAGGGCTGGAGGAGCCCTGAAGGGGCTGTAGGTAGAGATAGCCTGCCCCCTTCTTCCCCCACCCCACCCCCCAGCTCCACTGCAACCCCGTTCCTGAACCACTGAGATTGCCTCCTGACTGGGGTCCCCACCATAACTCAACCTCCTCCAATCTCCTCCCTAACCTGGAAGGCAAACCCATCCTAGGCCTTCTTCTTAGAATGAAGATAGGCCCACCAGGCTCTTCCTCTGAGTACTTCCCAGCCTTATTTATATTGCTCATTGCTGCCTTGGCCTTCCCTGGTGGCTCAGAGGTTAAAGCACCTGCCTGGAATGTGGGAGACGGAGGTTTGATTCTTGGGTTGGAAAGATTCCCCTGGAGAAGGAAACAGCAACCCACTCCAGTACTCTTGCCTGGAGAATCCCATGGAGGGAGGAGCCTGGTAGGCTACAGTCCATGGGGTCCCAAAGAGTTGGACATGATTGAGTGACTTCACTTTCTTTCACTTTCTTTTTCTTTCATTCCTGCCTCAGGGCCTTTGCCCCTGTTATTCCCCTTTGCCTGGGCTGCAATTCCCAGCCTCCATGCCCATTTCCCAGAGCAAACTGCTAATCTTCAGATCTCAGGTTTCCAGGAAGACCTTCCCTAATTGTTCACCCTACCTCCAGGGAACAGTGCTTATCACTGTTTTTATTATTTTTATAGGGGTGATTATCTTAAATATGTCTCACTCACAAAGATGGTAAGCTTCAGGAAGGAATGTGATAAATATCTGCCCTATGGATGAATGAGTGAATAAATGAAAGATCTANTAATGTCTCTGCGTTTGAACATACTATCTAGGTTGGTTATAGCTTTTCTTCCAAGGAGTAAGCGTCTTTTAATTTCATGGCTGCAGTCACCATCTGCAGTGATTTTGGAGACCCCAAAAATAAAGTCTGACACTGTTTCCACTGTTTCCCCATCTATTTCCGATGAAGTGATGGGACTGGATGCCATGATCTTCACTGACCTCCAAATCCTTTCTTCTACCTTGAGTGTTTTTCTTTTTAAGATTTTTTTTTTTTTTTTTTAGTTAACCTAGATAGCACATTCAAAAGCAGAGACATTACTTTGCCGACTAAGGTCCGTCTAGTCAAGGCTATGGTTTTCCCAGTGGTCATGTATGGATGTGAGAGCTGGACTGTGAAGAAGGCTGAGCGCCGAAGAATTGATGCTTTTGAACTGTGGTGTTGGAGAAGACTCTTGAGAGTTCCTTGAACTGCAGAGAGATCCAACCAGTCCATTCTGAAGGAGATCAACCCTGGGATTTCTTTGGAAGGAATGATGCTGAAGCTGAAACTCCAGTACTTTGGCCACCTCATGTGAAGAGTTGACTCATTGGAAAATACTTTGATGCTGGGAGGGATTGGGGGCAGGAGGAGAAGGGGACGACAGAGGATGAGATGGCTGGATGGCATCACGGACTTGATGGACGTGAGTCTGAGTGAACTCCGGGAATTAGACGACAGAGGATGAGATGGCTGGATGGCATCACGGACTTGATGGACGTGAGTCTGAGTGAACTCCGGGAATTAGTGATGGACTGGGAGGCCTGACGTGCTGAGATTCATGGGGTCGCGAAGAGTCGGACACGACTGGGCAACTGAACTGAACTGAACTGTGGACAGTTGAGGCCTCAAGTGGACTGATGAGGAAGGGAGACTCCAGTCTCACCCTAAGGCCTTCTGGTCTCTCTGGGGCCAGAAGTGGTAGGCCTTCAAGGACATGGAGGAGGAGACCCCGGGGAACATAGGAGGTCAGAGGCTCGACTCAGGAAGATGGGAACCCAGAAGCCCCAGCTGATTTGGTACCCAGGAGGTCCTGGCGGGGCCTGCAAAGCAAGGACCAGGGGTGAGCAGGGGCAGAAGGCAGGCTGTGTGGTGGGAAGTGGGGGTGGGGGGCATTCTCCGGGAAGAAGAGGAAGATGGGGCAGTGGTTGGAGGGGCAGTGGGGTGCACCTCTGGGGGGCTCCAGGCACACCCCATTGTCCACCTGCCTGGCTCCATCTCGTGAGAGTGGCTCCTCTGAGCTCCTCCCCAACACCCTCCCCAGAGCACTTTAAAAAGTGCTGAGCCCACTGCAGGCCCTGGGAAGGGTCTGCTGATTCACAGAGGTGGAGGGCATAGCAGCCAGAAGATGACAGAGCTCTCACCCTGCCCTGCAGAGGGTGGGCATTCTGAGGCCTGGGCACACGGTGGCCTGGAAGATGCAGGAGAGGCAGCAGCACCCCCGCCATCCTTCACACACACTCTGTGCCCAGGTGGAGGTCGGCAAGGGCCGGCCCCAAGAGCCAGGAAAAGAGAGACAGACCCATGGATGGGCGGATAGCCCCTGAGGCAGAGGAGAAGAGAGTGCCAGATGAGCAGTCCTAGCACAACGGTTCTCCAGGAGAGGGCACAATCCCCGCCAGTGAGGAATCAAGGAGGGCTCTGTGGAGGAAGTGGCGTGAGTGCTGGGCTCTGTAAAGGTAGAGGGAAAGTGCACAGGCAGGAAGTGGAGAGGCCTTGCCAGCCTCTGGCCAGGGGCCTGGTTGGTTAGCCTCTGGCCAGGGGCCTGGTTGGTTAGCCCCTGCGGGGGCTGGCTGTGAGGGATGAGTGACATGAGGCCAAAAGGAAGCTGGGTTCCAGTAGAGAGAGCTTTGAATGTCCCACTGAAGAGTCTGAACATTATCCTGTGGGCAGAAGCGAGCACTTGTAGGATTGACAGCAGGAGGGACCCCTGGGGTAAGGGGGGATTGTGGGAGGGCATCAGGGTCCTCAGTGGGAGAGCAGAGGAAGGGAATGTCCATGAGGACCCGCTCCAACTCTCCCACAGCCGGGCTGGTAAAAATAGCTAGGAATTCCACCGGGATAAAAATAGACGTGGGCGGGGGTGTTCACCTGTACCGACAGGTAAGAAAAGTATGTCATGGCTGAGGGCCACCTGACAGGTCACGAGAGGGAGCCGGATCCCCATAGAGCAGCTGCTTCCTCCTCCTCCATCCTTGGAGACCCAGACCCTCTGGGCAGCTCTGAGTAAGGCCTCACCACGAGGTGCAGTCTAGAGTTGGCTCTCCTGGGCCTGCAGGCCACCCTCTCTCTCCTACTCCGGTTCAGGGCAGGCCTGGCTTTGGACATCTCCTCAGAGTCCTCTGGGCATCTGCCTTACTTTCATCTTGTTTCTGAAAAGAGTCTCTTCCCTGAGGGCAAAGCATCTCTCTCCTAGAGCCCCTGTCTGCACTGGGTTTTTTTCTTGCTGCTGTTATTTTTAGCTGTGCTCAGTTGCTCAGTTGTGTCCAACTCTTCGGGACCCCATGTGCTGTGGCCTGCAAGGATCCTCTGTCTGTGGGATTTCCCAGGCAAGAATACTGGAGTGGATTGCCATTTCCTTCTCCAGGGGATCTTCCCGACCCAGNTAGCTGTGCTCAGTTGCTCAGTTGTGTCCAACTCTTCGGGACCCCATGTGCTGTGGCCTGCAAGGATCCTCTGTCTGTGGGATTTCCCAGGCAAGAATACTGGAGTGGATTGCCATTTCCTTCTCCAGGGGATCTTCCCGACCCAGGGATTGAACCTGAGTCTCCTGCGTTTGCAGGCAGGTTCTTTACCACTGAGCCATCAGAGAACCCTATTTTTAGTTACCATTCAGTAAAATGTACTTTCTTTTCCTTCTAGTATACAGTTCTATGAATTTTAACATACGTCTAGATTCGTGCAACCACCACCACAATTCAGGATATAGAACTGTTCCTCATCCCCTAAAAATCCTTCATGCTATCCCTTTATAATAAGTTACACCCTCACCACACCCATAACCCTGGCAACCACTAATCTGTTTTCCATCACTATAATTTTGTCTCTTCGAGACTGTCAACTAAATGGAATTGTTCAGCACATAGACTTTAGACTAGTTTCTCTCACGGAGCATAAATGTCTGAGATCCATCCAAGTTGTTGCATGTCTCAATATCATGCCTTTTAATTGTTGAGTAGTATTCCATTGTCTGGATGTACCATACTTTATTTAACCATTCACTCACTGAAGGACATGTTAATCGTTTCCAGCTTTCAACTATTATAAATAGAACTGCTGTGAACATTCACGTACAAACTTTCATGCGAAGAAAAGTTTTCATTTCTCTGGGATTGCTGGGCCATGTGGGAAGGATATGTTTAACTTTACAAGAAACTAACATACCTGTTTTCCAAGTGCATGTACCATTGTACATTGCCACTGGCAGTATATGAGGGTCCCACTTCCTCTGCATTCTTATCAGCATTTGGTTCTGTCAAATAGTTTTGTTTTTTTTTTAATTCTTTCATTACATATAATTGTATGTTTTGGGGTTTTGGGTTTTGTTTTGTTTTGTTTTTTTGGCTGCACTGAGTCTTCATTGTGTTTCAAGGGCTCTCTAATGCAGGACGACTTTAGTTTCCCCGCAGCACGTGGGGTCTTAGTTCCCCAACCAGGGATCAAACCTGCGTCCCCTGCATTAGAAAGCAAATTCTTAACCACTGGACCACCAAAGAAGTCCCGAGAGTTTTTATTATAGCTATCCTTATAGGTGTGTTTTTTCTGGAGTTTGTGTGGTGAATCTCATCAAGATTTTCACTCACATTTCCTTCATGGCTAATGATGTTGAATATCTGCTTATGCATTCTGCTGTCATCTTTACATCCTTATGGTGAAGTGTCTGCACAAGTCCTTTGTCCAGCTTTTAATTGGGTGGCTTGTTTTCTTGCTGTCGAGCTTTGAGAGTTCTTTACAGAATCTGGATAGAAGTCCTTTTCTGGGTCTGCGGTTTGCAGATATTTTTTCCCACTCTGAAGTTAGTCTCTTCATTCTTTTGGCAGTGTCTTTGGCATAGGAAAAGTTTTTAATTTTGATGAAGTTTGATTTATCAGTTTTTCCTTTCATGAATCATGTGTCAGTATCATTTTTAAAGCCCTTCACATCACCCTGAGTCATGAAGATTTTCACTTATGTGATCTTCTGAAAGTTTTACAGTTTTATGTTTTACATTCAGACCTCTGATCCATTTTGATTTGCTCTTTATATTTAGGTCAAAGCTAATATTTTTGCTCAGGGTGACCAGTTGCTCCAATGCCATCTGTTGAAAAGACTACCCTTCCTCCACCAACATGTCTATACCACTGTACATGCTGATCACATTTGTGTGTGTCAATTTCTGGACATTCTATTCTATTTCGTTGATCTATTCCATCACTTTGCCTTGATTACTGTCTTGATGACTGTAGTTTTATGCTAAGTCTTAAAATTGGATGGATTCCTACTTTATTCTTTTGTTTTCAAAATTGTTTTTTTTTGTTATTCTAGTTCTTTACCTGTCTGTAAATTTTAGAATCTACTTGTTAATATCTAACCCTTATTAATATCTAGCCCTTGTTAATATCTAATTCCTGCTGAAATACTGATCATTATTGTGTCCAATCCATAATTCACTTTGGGAAAATTGACATCTTTAGTACATGGAACCTTCCAATCCATGGATACAGTGTACTGTTGATTTATATCAGTCCTCATTGATTTCTTTTTTTTTTTTTTTTTTTTGGCCACACCTGTAAGGCATGTGGGATCTTAGTTCCCTGACCAGGGACTGAATCCAGGCCCCCTGCAGTGGAAACATGAAGTCTTAGCCACTGGGCCACCAGGGAAGTCCCTTCATTGATTTCTTGCAAAAACATTCTGTAGTTTACAGCATATAGATCCTGCATAGCACATTATGGTCTTCATTTGTTCTAATGAAGAGCTAATACTTGGCTCTTCCATTAGACTATCAGCCCCGCAAGGGCAGGGATCATATCCATGTTGCACCTGCTATGTTCAGTGAGCTCCCAGGGGTCTGCCCAGTGTGAAGCAGGCTCTCACTGAGTATCTCTGAGTGAATGACAGTACTTCTGCATTCACTTTGTGTAATCTTCTCTAAATCCCTTCAGGATAGAGATTATGCTCCTTACTTACTTCATGAAGGAGAAAACCAAGGCTTGGAAAGGATCTGTAGTAACATCATTCTAAGACTGGAGCTAAAGATTCACATCCCTTGGCATACATACCCTATAAAATCCCCTCCCTTTGAGTGTGGAAAATACCCCTGAATATGATGAGATATCATTTCTATGAATAGATCACACTCCATGGCAAAGATGAAAGGATTTTGCAGATGTAATTAAAGACCCTAAGCAGTTGACTTTGAGTTAATCACAAAGGAGATTTTCTTGGGTGGGTCTGACCTAATCAGGTGTGCCTTTTTAAAAAATGAAAGAATTTTTTAAGAAAATGTGGACCATTTTTAAAGTCTTTATTGAATTAGTTTCCCAGGGGACACTAGTGGTAAAGAACCCCCCTGCCAATGCAGGAGATGCGAGAGATTCAGGTTCCGTCTCTGGGTCAGGAAGATCCCCTGGAGTAGGAAATGGTACCCCTCTTCAGTATTTTTGCCTGGAAAATTCCATGGGCAGAGGAGCCTGGTGGGCTACAGTCCATGGAGCTGCAAAGAGTCCAGCACACACACATTGAATTTGTTACAATATTGCCTCTTTTTTTTTTTTTTTTTTTTATCTAATTCCTGCTGAAATACTGATCATTATTGTGTCCAATCCATAATTCACTTTGGGAAAATTGACATCTTTAGTACATGGAACCTTCCAATCCATGGATACAGTGTACTGTTGATTTATATCAGTCCTCATTGATTTCTTTTTTTTTTTTTTTTTTTTGGCCACACCTGTAAGGCATGTGGGATCTTAGTTCCCTGACCAGGGACTGAATCCAGGCCCCCTGCAGTGGAAACATGAAGTCTTAGCCACTGGGCCACCAGGGAAGTCCCTTCATTGATTTCTTGCAAAAACATTCTGTAGTTTACAGCATATAGATCCTGCATAGCACATTATGGTCTTCATTTGTTCTAATGAAGAGCTAATACTTGGCTCTTCCATTAGACTATCAGCCCCGCAAGGGCAGGGATCATATCCATGTTGCACCTGCTATGTTCAGTGAGCTCCCAGGGGTCTGCCCAGTGTGAAGCAGGCTCTCACTGAGTATCTCTGAGTGAATGACAGTACTTCTGCATTCACTTTGTGTAATCTTCTCTAAATCCCTTCAGGATAGAGATTATGCTCCTTACTTACTTCATGAAGGAGAAAACCAAGGCTTGGAAAGGATCTGTAGTAACATCATTCTAAGACTGGAGCTAAAGATTCACATCCCTTGGCATACATACCCTATAAAATCCCCTCCCTTTGAGTGTGGAAAATACCCCTGAATATGATGAGATATCATTTCTATGAATAGATCACACTCCATGGCAAAGATGAAAGGATTTTGCAGATGTAATTAAAGACCCTAAGCAGTTGACTTTGAGTTAATCACAAAGGAGATTTTCTTGGGTGGGTCTGACCTAATCAGGTGTGCCTTTTTAAAAAATGAAAGAATTTTTTAAGAAAATGTGGACCATTTTTAAAGTCTTTATTGAATTAGTTTCCCAGGGGACACTAGTGGTAAAGAACCCCCCTGCCAATGCAGGAGATGCGAGAGATTCAGGTTCCGTCTCTGGGTCAGGAAGATCCCCTGGAGTAGGAAATGGTACCCCTCTTCAGTATTTTTGCCTGGAAAATTCCATGGGCAGAGGAGCCTGGTGGGCTACAGTCCATGGAGCTGCAAAGAGTCCAGCACACACACATTGAATTTGTTACAATATTGCCTCTTTTTTTTTTTTTTTTTTTAATGTTTTGGCTTTTTGGCCATGGAGAAGAAAATGGCAACCCACTCCAGTACTCTCAACTGGAAAATCCCATGGACAGAGGAGCCTAGTGGGCTACAGTCCATGGGGTCGCAAAGAGTCGGACACAACTGAGCAACTTCCCTTCCCTTTCCCTTTTTGGCCATGAAGCATGTGGGGTCTTATCTCCCCAACCAAAGATCGAGCCCACACCCCCTGCATTGGAAAGTGAAGTCTTAATCACTAAGCTGCCAAGGAAGCCCCTGCCCCTAGGTGTGCCTTTTAAGTGAGAATCTAGAGGACACAGATGAAACAAGTCAGGGAGGTCTGAAATAGGGGAGGTGCTCTCCTGTTGGCCTTGAGGAAGCAAACTGCCATGTTATGGACGGGTCACATGGCCGGGAAGAACATGGGCCTCTAGGTTGGGGCCCCCACTCCCCCAGCTGCAAGGAACTTGGCAGAGGTGACTTCAGATGACATCATAGTCTCAGCCAACACCTTGATGTCAGTCTGCTGCAACCCAGGACAGAGAGCCCAGTGACGCTGTGCCCAGACTCCTGAGCTACAGAAACTGCAATAACAGATGGGCGTGGTTTTAAGCTAAGTTCATGGTGATTTGTTATGCAGCAATAGGAAATGAATACAAGGCCCTATGCTAGCGTCCCCACATGGGTCTCTAGGCTGCCAAAATCTTTCTCCCCACTATTCAAGCAGCTCCTGATGGCTTCTCCTCAGGGAGCAAGAGGAGCCTTCCAAGTTCATGCCTTTTGTTCTGCTGTATTTTGTTCTTCTGTTTGGACCTCAGGCTTACAGAGATCTGTGATACTCATTAATGGTCCATAGGCTGCCCATTTCAGTTTATGTTGGTTAGTTAGTTGCTTTTAATAGCACAATAAACTTACTTACCACCACCCAGAACAATGGCTAGTTCTTGTTCTAACATCCATAAAGTCACCACCCAGAACAATAGCTAGTTCTTGAGAACAGCCACATCTCACCATGGCCCTCACTCTGCTCAGCCCTTCCACCTGCAGTAACTCATCTAAATTTAACACTCATCATTCCCTTCCTTAATACTTTATAGAGTTTAATCACATCCATGTGGATTCCATAAAATTCATTTTAACTTTTTAATGGTTTTTAACTTTATAAGAAGAATCATGGGGTACATAATTTCTAGGGACTTTTTCATCTCAATTTTTTGTTGCCAAGCTTCATGCATAATGTGGCAAGTTAAAGCAGGCCATTCGTCTGACTGCTGTATGGCATTTCATCCTGTGCCACACAGCCACAGCCTATTCATCCACTCTGCTGCTGATGGGTATCTGGGTGGTTTCCAGCCCTACTATCGTCAACAGCGCTACTCTGAACATTCTCGTGCAAGTCTCCTGGTCAATTAATCCATTTCTGTGTCTAGTTCTGCTTAAATAAAGGCAAGGAAAGGACTTTGTTTCTTTGTCACAGGGGAAACAGGAGCCTAATAGAACTTCCCGCTAGGGCCCGACCCTTGACCGATTGCTCCCACTGCACTCACCCAAAACTTCTGCTCCCAAAAGATACATCCAAATGCTGTCAGCCCAGACACCCAGATATGGGGCCCTGAGCCCGGCTGCCACCCACCCAGGGAGTGTCAAGAGCACACAGCTGCTCCACCCCCACCCGAGTTTCAAACTCAAGAACCGGCTCCAAGGAAGCTTCCAGACCACAGTGGCAGCTCCCTCACGGCTTTGGCCTCAAGGACGTCACTCTGTGCACTTGGAACTCGATATTCCAGAGTGTCCCCTGGCCTAGACCACCACAGAACAAGCGATGATGGCAAGTGCAGCAGCAAGTTGGCCAAGCAGGAAGTGAAATGTAGCCCCAGGCCAGCCCCTGCCCTTGCCAGACCTCGATGGAGACCCTGGTTGAGTCACTGACCCCTCTGGAGCTAGATTGTCCTCACACAGCCCAGAAGCGATGCACACCCAATGAGATAAGAGGTTTGACATTTGGCTGGAGGGAAAATACGAGAGGGTGGAAAGTCCTGAGAGCAGTTCAGGGTCCTTCCTGTACAAAGCCCTCTACCCAGGGCTGAATAGAAGTAATGCTCATGCCCAGAGTCCCTAACTGTATTGTCACATGAAGCAAGAGGGGACAACACCCTCTCCAGGCTGTGATCCTGTCTCCCTGCCCCCTGACTGCCCTCTCAGCACGAGCGGACCTCACCTCCATCGGTGGCATGGAGAATGAGAGTCCTGGCTATGACATAAGGGAGCCCAGCAGCTAGGGACTCAGCCCTCTGTAAACAGAACTGCATCAAAACCCCAGCTCCACCCCTTTCCAGCTGCGTGACCAGGCAGCTTGCCTAAGATTTTCAATCCTCAGTTTCCTCACCTAGACAATGCACTATGATGTGATTAACAGACCCCTCCTTGTGCTCCCGTCTTGACTCTGCCACTGACTAGATATGTGACCCTGGACAAGTCACTGAATCTTCTGGTGCTTTGGTCTCCTCAACTGTAAACTAGGGTTGCAAATGCTAGCCACCTCACAAATGAAAATTAAATGAGTTGATGTTTGTAAAGAGATTGAGTGCCTAGCACACAGTAAGATCTCAGTAGTGACGATCAGAGTGATAGCCAGCATCATTCATTCATTTACTTAAGTAGTTTCAGTGGTGGGGGGAAGTCAGCTGTGCACCAGGCACTTTGTCTGAAACTGTGGGGGAGGGACTTCCCTGGTGGTCCCGTGGCTAAGACACTTTGCTCCCAGGTGTGCAGGGGGCCCAGGTGTGATTCCTGGTCAGGGAGCTATATCCCACAGGCTGCAACGAAGATCCTGCACCCTGCAGTGAAGATTGAAGATTCTGTGTGCCGCAACTAAGACCTGGTGCAGCCAAATAAATACACACATATATAAGCTATGGGGGAGACACAGCAGAGAAAGACTGCCTTCAAAATTCAAAATCCCACCACCTAACGACTCTGAGACAGACCCAGGCACCCGAGAGCGGCGGAGGAGGGGCTGCACTGCCTGTGAACTGGGTGCTTGGCTAGAGAGAAATCAGGGCACTTCATGAGGGAGGTGACACTTAGGGATAGGACCTTTAGGAGGACTGAGGGTTTGTACAGAGGGGGAAGAGGGCAGAGAGAAGTGCTTTATCCAGACATTACTGTCCAGCAATGTGGGGAACACGCCTCCAGGTGCAGCTAAGTCTTAGCCCTTCCCTGTTCAGAGAAGAAATCGAGGACCAGAAAGAAAGGGTCCTACAAAGCCCAGTTGGTGACAGAGACCCTAGGACTCCAGGCCACACCCTGACACCAGTGAAGCTCCATTGCTTTGCCTGGTCAGCGACTGCTGTGTAGCGGATCACCCCAGAACTGAGTGGCTGAAACAAGTCGCTTGATAACCTCTCATGTGCCTGTGGGTCGGGGTCCTGGGATGGGCCCAAGAAGGGCTCTGGCTCAAGTTCTGTCCTGTGGTTTTAGTCCAATGGTGGCTGGAGCTGGAGCTGCAGGAGGCAGTCTGGACATCTCTGCTCTTCACATAGTCAGGGCCTGGCCCTATGGTCTCTCGTCATGAGTAGTTTGGGCTTCCTCCCAGCACATGCAGCCTCTGGGCTCCAGCAGCAAGCTTCCAGCCAGCAGTTTGGACATCTTCTCTGTCTCAGCCCTAGAGTCACGCAGTCTCTTCCGTCACTTCCTATTGGGCACAAATCCACCCAGATTCAAGGGAAGGGGGGCCAGACTCCACCTCTTGACAAGAGTGTGCAAGGTTCTAGAAGAAACTGTAGGATGGGAGACTTGGGGGAAATAACACCTGCCACCTGTGCCTCCTGACCCCTGGCCTTGCTGCCCCTCCAAGGGGACATACCCCACCTACAAGCAGGGGATCTCCTAATAAGGCACCTTGAGAAGGGCAGTGGGTGGAGGTGGGGAGTTAGGGAGCGCAGGGCCAGTTACACAGCAGAGTGAAAAGACCTCAGGTGGGAGATCCCCAGGCTGAGAAGGAAGCGTTCCCTCCGCTCCAGGAAGAAGCCAAGCACGGGGGGCATGGAGGCACCTGGAAAAAGAGGCAGCCAGCTGACACTGCCGGCCCAGTTCTGGATGGGGGAGGAACTTCTCCACATCCCAAAGGTCAGAAGGAGATATGGATTATCCCCGAAGTGGGGTCAGGGTCCAGTCCCCAGGTCCAGCCAGCCTCCCACTCAATACTCCTGTGTTCCCATGTCACGTTAGTGGTAAAGAACCCTCCTGCCATTCAGGAGATACAAGAGACTTGGATTTGATCCCTGGGTGGGGAAGATCCTTGGAGAAGGAAATGGCATCCCACTCCAGTATTCTTGCCTGGAGAATTCCATGGACAGAGGAGCCTGGAAGGCCACAGTCCATGGGGCCACAGAGTCAAATGCAATTGAGCACACACATCAAAACATCCCAGGTCTTGGCTGCAGGCTAACCTGGTCCAGTCCCCTGACACCAGAACTGCCTTCTCACAGGCCTCAGAAGAGGGAAGCAGGGCTGTCAAAGCCCCCGTCTGGGATGGGGTCCATGGGCAGAGTCCTCATGGGCTTCACACCAGCAGGAGTTCCCAGAAAATCAGCTGAAGCCTCTGCTAACAGAGGCCTGCAGGCAGGAGGACCCACATGGAGGAGAACAAGTCTCACCTCCAGGGGTCAGGAATCAGAGGCCGAGCCAGGCCCGCCCACCACTCACAAATCCCCAAGGCAGGCCTTGGGAGAGGGGACCTGCTCACACCTGCCACCACCATGAAATACAGTTGAGCCTTGAATGATGTGGGGGTGACAGGTGTTAAGGCATGCATGAGTCATAGTCAGTCCTCTGCATCCACCCAACCGCAGACCATTCTGATTGTAGTATTTGATTATTGAAAATTATTTGCATAGAAGTGGACCTGAGCAGCTCAAACTCACATTGTTCGAGAGTCAGCTGTGCGCTTGATTATTCAAAACACCTGTCCCGAGGTTCTCCTGCAGGCTGTCAGGATCCAGGGAGACGCCCACACCCTGTGCAGTTCGTGGGGCAGCTAGGCAAACATCAGTCGTCATTACTGTGGGCTCTGCACAGGGAGGGGCCAGCCTAGAGCTGTGGGTTTTGGAGTGGTTGTTTTTTTTTTGTTTTTTTTGTTTTTTTTTTTTTGCCACTCTGCACAGCTTGTGTGATCTCTGTTCCCTGACAAGGGATTGAAACCAGGCCCTCAGCAGTGAAAACGCCAAGTTCTAACCACTGGACCACCAGGGAGTTCCCAAGCTGTGCTTTAGAAGATTACTCTTGGGAGAAGGTTAGAGGGGGCAGTCTTCCACTTGCTTCCCACCCTGGCCCCCAGGAATTAGATTCTTCAGAGAGAAAGCCTCTATCTTAGCCTGGTTTTCTCCAAGAGTGGGGTTTGAGAGGGCTTTGGGCTGGAGGACAGATAATTTATTTTTGAAGTCACCCCGGGGAGCAGGAGTGACAGAGGACAGGGGACAGAGTCAGACAGGGAAGTGGAGTCAGCCAATACCAGGAGGTTTTAGCACATTAGCTACCCTGTGGGTGACTGGTGACCCAGCAGGAGCCTATTTAAAAGTCTTAGGACATGTGTCTCAGAATTGTCTGCCCAGGGCTTCCCTGGTGACTCAGGGGTAAAGAATCTGCCTGCCAATGCTATTGACTTGGGTTTGATCCTCGATCCGTGAAGATCCCACATGCAGTGGTGCAACTAAGCCCGTGTGCCACAGCTATGGAGCCTGTAGAGCCCAGGAGCCACAACTGCTGAACCCATGAGCTGCAACTGCTGAAGCCCGTGTGCCCTAGATCCCGTTCTCCGCAGCGAGAAGCCACTGCAATAAGCCTTGCGCTGTGACGAAGGGTAGCTCCTGCTCGCTGCAACTGGAGAAAACCCACACAGCAGTGAAGACCCAGCACGGCCAAAATTAAATAGCTTTGGGTTTTTTGGTCTGTCTGCTCAGGAGGGCAAATAGGGAAACATTTATCTGTTGGTTTCTGTCCTTCTATTGAGCAAAAGGGTCCCCTGGGGGCCTTCTTTCGAAGGTGTGCACACGGGGGAGACCTCAGGGGGTCTCTGGCTCCAAGGTGGAGATCCCTGTGTAGGACCTCGGAGAAACCCCAGGGAAGGAGGTGGGAGGCTCTGGGCTCAGCTAGGCTCTCTGATGGCACCTGCATGGAGGGGTTTGAAGAAACGTGGGGCCTAGAGGATCTTGGACCCTGGTGTCCCTCATGGGCCTTCGCCTTCTGCCTCCATCAAGCCATCAGCCGCATCAGTAGCTGCCTGCAGGGCCAGCTTTTGAGAATGTGAAAAATAGTTTCCTATAGCCAGGGAAAGCTCAAAGCTTGCCCCCTCCCCAGCCCCCACTCCCTGGTGTAGAAGCAGGCGAGTTCTAAGTACTCGGTTTCAGAGCCCTGCTCTGTCCAGCTCAAGGACCAGTCTGGTTTAGCTTCTGAACAGCTTCCCTCACCAGGGGGCCTAGGCCTGGAAGGAAGCTCAGTCTGTTCTGCCTGGAACTGTGGCCAGAATCTCCCCCTAAGTGCCTGGCTGCTCGTGGCCCCCCCGCCCAGCCTCTCTGCAAGCACTTGTTTCCTGCCCAGCCAGCCGACCTCACTTCATTTCTCTGGCAGCAGCTCAGTCGGGCTCCTCCACCTTCCCCCTGCTCAGCGTCTTGCTCTTTTCCTGGGCCGCACCCCCAGCGCCCTCCCACCTACCCCGCCAGCTCCAGACATTGGCAAGGGCTGTCCCGGCCCCCCGTGGCTTGGCCCTTTCTGAGCCTCTTTGGGGCCCTGCCCGAATCAGCAAAGACAAGTACCCTCTCTTCCTTCTCCCTCGCACAAGGTGACCATTGTCCACCACACAAGGGAGGACCATCCGTGTTCACGCTGCAGCAGAGAAAGGATGTTTACCCGGGAGAGTCCTCAGCCCTGCTTCACGCTGCGTGCAGCCACTCCACTCCGTGTCACATGCAGGCCAAGCGTGTGTCTCTTCCAGGCCCACGTCACAGGTGCAGAAAGCAGGCCTGCAGGGCACAGAACGGGCAGGCGGGCTCAGGAGAAGCCCAAAGGCTCAGAACAGGATCAGGCCAGGCCCACAGGTGGCCTCCACTTGCAGAAACGAGGCTTTGGCAGGTCTTACCCCTGGAGGTTCCCTCTGTTCATGCCCTGAGACACTGAACAGCTTCCCTTCCCTTCCCTCCTCCATCCCAAGTCTCCTTCGCACCTCCTCATTCAACCCTGACAGCTCCCCTCCCCACAGCGGGTGTTCTGATCGCCACACCTTTTTAATATTTATTTACCTATTTGGCCGCCTCCGTTCTTAGTTGCGGCACACAGGGTATTTCACTGCACCAGGACTTGGACTCTTCACTGTGGGGTGCGGGCTCGGTTGTCCCACTGCATGCAGGATCTTAGTTCTCCAACCAGGGGTCAAACCCACATTCTCTGCATTGGGAAGTGGATTCTTAACCACTGGACCACCAGGGGAGTCCCTGATTCCACTTTGAGAGATAAGGGCACAGAAGCTCCGAGAGATTTATCAGCTTCCCCATAGGGAGAGGAGAAGAAAAGCGGATAGAGGGAAGGAAGGAGAAAGGGAGGTCTCTATCAGCGCCACTTTTTTTTTTTTTTTTTAGTATAGTTGCTTCACATGGTTGTGTTAGTTTCTGCCATACATCGAAGTGAATCGGCTATATGTATACATATATCCCCTCTCTTGGAGCTCCCTCTCACCCACTCCCCATCCCACACCTCTGGGTCATCACAGAACACCAGGCTGAGCTCTCTGTACTCTACAGGAGAATCCTAGGATGTCAGGGATGGCAGAGCTGACTCTGAGAAGGTTTCTAGTCTTCCTCTTGGGAGATAGGGTGACGAATGGAGCATCTCCCACTGAGCTAGGGCTTGGGGGTTTGGACACTGGGGTGGTAACTTCATGGTCACCCTCTGCAGGAGAGAAAGAAGGTTCTAAGCCAGGACATGCCTGCACTGGAGGCAGGGAGATACATGAGGTCTTGTGTCTGGCCTGTCCAGCCTGCAGCCTTGGCAGGGGCCACACAGAAAGGGGGCCACATAGAGAGGGAGCACTGCCAGTCACTCCAGACACTTTCACTGGCTTTGCCCCCTACCCTCTGCCCAGGCCCTAGAGTCCTGGGCTGGAGCTGAAGCTGGGCCAAGACCAGCGAGCTTGGAGGGAACCTTTCCAATGGGAGGTGCTGTGGAGAGGAGCTGAAAAGGGGGTGGGTGTGGCCTCCCTGGACATTCAGAATTTTAGAATTGATGAAGTCCTTCCAGCTCAAGACTTTGGGTCTATGCAGTGTGAGGTGTGTTTCTCTCCATACCCTTAGGGTGCCCCCAAATCCTACCAGGCTGTAGTCAGAGGGATCTCGGAGACACAGTCCCCCAAGGTTTTTATGGCTGCAAACAAATCAGCCCCTCAACATAGTAGCCTAAATAACAATGGTTTCTTAATTTTTCACGATTCTGGGTGTGGTCCTGGTTGTCCTGCAAGTCTTACCTGGGACTAGGTCACTTGATCAGCTGTATTCAACTGGAAGGTCCAAGTGGCTTCCGTCACAAATCTTAGGGCTCCATGCCTCCTCTCTCCTCCACTTAGTGTCTCATCCTTGAGGGCCTCTCTCTCCTGCAGAATACCCTAGACTTCCTTCCAGCATGGTGGGGGCTGAGTGGCAAGGAGGGAGAAAAGAAGTGAGGGGAACAGCTAGGCCCTTCAAGGGCTAAGCTTGGAACTGGCATAATTTCACTTCTGCTGCATTTTTTCCATCAAAGCAAGCCACAGGGCCCAGCCGGATTCAAGGAGAGAGAAAGTAGACTCCACCTTTTTTTTTTTTTTTTTTTCAATTTTTTAATGCATTCGGCTATACTGGGTCTTCACTGGGGCATGTGAGATCTTTAGATGGAGCATGTGAACCCTTAGTTGCATCATGCAGAATCTAGATTCTGACCAGGATTTGAACCTAGGCCCCCCTACATTGGGAGTGCATAGTCTTAGCCACTGGTCCACCAGGGAACCCCCAGTATCTACCTCTTGATGGTAGAAAAAGCAAAAAATCCCTGGCCATCTTTAATCCATCTCAGAGAGGCGGGAATTCACCAGTTTTGAGAAAGTCAGGACAGAACCCAGGGGCCCTGATGGAGACGCTGGCACTTCGAGATGGATGAGGCTCCACCCCTGCCCATGGGACTCTCTCCCATCGGCTCCTAGATGACAACTTCCCCCAGTGCTCTGCCCACAGTAGCCCCAGAGGCCTGGACTACAGAAGGAAGGGCTGGGGTCAAATGAGGCTGTGCAGGGAGGTGGGGAGGGCATGGGGCCTTCCGTACCAACTGTCGAGGCATAAGAAAGTGGGTCTCTTTGTTGCGGGATATGAGGGGAGGGCACCTATTCATTGCAGAAGCCCACCCCATGAAGGCTCTGGCTGGGACCAAGCTTGAGGGGGCTGAATCATGGGACAGGACAGGCTCTGCTCATCTCAGTGTCCTGGGGGACCCCAGCTCCCTCTCTTCTTGTCTTCCAGGTGTCCTTTGCAGCAGTGCTTAGCTGGTCTTAGCAGGCCCAGACACTGGGCAGCCATGTGGGTCCCTGAAGACTCCCAATTCCCACCACTCTCCTCCTGGCTCTCAGCTAACTTATTCATGTAGCCCCTTGACAGCTATTTACTGAGCACCGGCTGCGGGCCAGGCGCTGTGCTAGTCATGAGGCTCTATCAGTGAGCAAAATAAACAAAATCCTTGCCTTCTTGGAGTCCAGATTGGAGGAGAGGGAGTGTGTTTATAGATAATAAACAAAATAAATAACTAAATTATAGAGTGCTGCATTCATTTCCTGTGGCTGCCATAACAAATTACCCCAAACTTGGTGGTTTAAAACATCAGAAATATATTCCCACATGGTTCTGGAAACTAAAAGTCTCAAATCAAGGTGTTGGCAAGGCCACACTCCCTTCACGGGCTCCAGGAGGAGAGAACTGGGCCTCTTCCAGAATAGTGGTGCCTGGCAATCCCTGGAGCTTCTTAGCTCATGGCAGCGCCCTTCCAAAGACCACGTCCATCTTTACATGCCTTTCTCCCCTGTTTCTCTGTTTTCTCCTCTTATAAGGACACGAGTATTGGACTAAGTGCCACCCTAAATCCAGGACCATCTCATCTCAAAAGCTGTAATTTGAGCACATCTGCAAAGATTTCCGAATCAAGTCACATTCTGAGGTCAATGATTTTGGGGGACACTATTCAACCCACTCGGAGAAGGCAATGGCACCCCACTCCAGTACTCTTGCCTGGAGAATCCCATGGACAGGGGAGCCTGATAGGCTGCAGTCCATGGGGTCGCTAAGAGTAGGACACAACTGAACGACTTCACTTTCACTCTTCACTTTCATGCATTGGAGAAGGAAATGGCAACCCACTCCAGTGTTCTTGCCTGGAGAATCCCAGGGACGGGGGAGCCTGGTGGGCTGCCGTCTATGGGGTCGCACAGAGTCAGACACGACTGATGTGACTTAGCAGCAGCAGCAGCAGCATTCAACCCACTACAGTTATATTTGCAGGTTCCAGGGGTTTGGACATAGACATATTTTTGGGGGGACCACTCTTCCACCTACTACAAATTTAGTAGAGAAAATAAGATGAGGGTATTTGAAGGAAAATAAAGCATGGTAGTGCTTCTCTGGTGGCTCGGGGATAAAGAGTCTGTCCGCCAATGCAAGAGACGCAGGTTTGATCCCTGGGTCGGGAAGATGCCCTGGAGAAGGAAATGGCAACCCATTCCAGTATTCTTGCCTGGGAAATCACATGGACAGAGGAGCCTGGCAGGCTACAGTCCGTGGAGTTGCAAAAGACTTGGACACAACTTAGTAGCTAAACAACAGCAACCAAAAAAGCATGGTAATATAGGAGCAAGGGTGTAGGTGCTGGAGTGGGAAGGGTAGCCTGAAGTATTAAACAGGTGGTCAGGAAAAGCTTCCTAGGGCTTTACTGGGGCTTCCCTAGTATCTCAGCTGGTAAAGAATCTACCTGCCATGCAGGAGACCCCGGTTTGATTCCTGGGTCAGGAAGATCTGCTGGAGAAGGGATAGTCTACCCACACCAGTATTCTTGGGCTTCCCTGGTGGCTCAGCTGGTAAAGAATCCACCTGCAATGCGGGANCAGCTGGTAAAGAATCTACCTGCCATGCAGGAGACCCCGGTTTGATTCCTGGGTCAGGAAGATCTGCTGGAGAAGGGATAGTCTACCCACACCAGTATTCTTGGGCTTCCCTGGTGGCTCAGCTGGTAAAGAATCCACCTGCAATGCGGGAGACTTGGGTTTGATCCCTGGGTTGGAAAGATTCCCTGGAAAAGGGAACATCCCCTGGAGAAGGGAATGGCTACCCACTCCAGTATTCTGGCCTGGAGAATTCCATGGACTATACCTTACAGCAAAGAGTCAGACACAGCTGAGTGACTTTCACTTTCATGACGACTGAGAAGGTGATAGTCAAAGGAAGTAAAGAGGTGAGCCATGTGCATGTCTGAGGGGAAAAGCATCCAGGCAGAGGGAGTGCGCAGTGCAAAGGTCCTGAGGCAGGGACGTGTCTAGCAACCTGAGGAGCAGGGAGCTAGAGCAGAGTGAGGAGGGGGCAGAGTGGGAGGAGGGTGGAATCACACGGGGGCGTGTCAGTCACAGTGCACACCTTGGCCTTGATTCTGAGGAGAAACGGGAACTGACTTCGTTGTCACAGCATCCCTCTGGTTGCTGGGCTGGGCATAGACTGTGGGGGTGCCAAGGACCGAAGCATAACTCAGCCGCTCACTCCCTGCCCCCACCAGGGCGGCCCCCGGGCAGCAGGCCCTCCGTGGCTCTGGAGCAGCTTCCCAGGACCTTGTCATAGAGAGGCGCCTCCGAGCCCCTGCTGCCCGACCCCCTGCCTGCCCACAGGGCTCGGGTTTCCTCTTGTCAGCTGTACCCACCAGAGCCTGGGAAAGTCAGCTTTCCAGAAAGATTTCATCATTTTCCATTCGGAAAAGCTTGCCGCTCCCTCCGCTCCCTCCCTTGTTCCTGGGGCTGAGTACGAGGGCTGAGACACTCAGGAGCTCAGAGGGGGCTTCCAGCCTGCCTCACAGCCACCTGGGACCAGACTGCCCCATCCCCCAGATGGCGCGGCTTCCACCTGGGGCATCCTTCCCCCTGTCCCCCCTGGACTCTGCCAGTCATAGCCCTCGTGCCCTGGCACCTCCCCAGCCTGCTAAGTGGGGGTGGAGGGCACTGGACAGAGGCACAGGTGAGGGCTGTGGAGGAGGGGAGATGGGTCGGGTGTCCCCCTCCTGGGCTCCCTCACAGAGGCCGAGCCACTGTTGGAAACCAAGCACCTGCCTTGGCATCTAAGGCAAGTTGGCCTCAGCATCTCTGGAGCCCAGAGTCTTCTCCATAATGTTCCTCATTCCCATTGCCGTTGTGGGGCCCCTCAACACAGACTTTGTCAGTGTTTGTAGATCCTGTCAGCATTTGCAGGACCTATTGTGGTTTGCAGAGCCCGGCAGTGTTTGCAGAGCCTTCTTGGTCGTGGAGCCTGTTGCTATTTACTGAGATTGTTTCCTTTGTTCCTCCAGGCAGCCCCCCCCCCAACCCCCGCACAATGATGGCTTGTAAAGTTCCTTCTTTCTTCCTCCCCTGACGTGTCTCACATCCCTCCCTGTGGTCTCCCCAAGGAGCCACAGGGCATTTCCCCAAAGGCTGCAAGGCTCAGACCTTCAGAAATTTCACAGCCAATCCACACACTCCCCAGTGGGGCCATATAAGCTGAGGGAAGGGTGGGTGGGGCTGGAAGTGAACGGAGGGGCTACCCGCTTCCGAGCTGAAGTCCTGAAACAAGCATCAGTTTGAAGACAAGCAGATCTGGCCCTCTGTCACTTCCCAGGAATGGGCTTTGGACATGCTCTCAAGATTCTGAGTCTCAGTTTTCTCATCCATAAAATGGGGCTGGGGACCTCCCAGGTGGTCCAGTGGGAATTCACCTTCCAATGCAGGGCACGTGGGTTCAATCCCTAGGCTCCTTAGGGATCAATCCCTAAGGTTCAATCCCTTAGTTCCTTAGGGAACTAAGATCCCACATGCCGCTGGCCAGCTGAGCCCATACGGCAACTACTGAGCTCAGGTGCCAAAATCTAAGACCCAACACAGCCAAAAATAAAGAAATATTTAAAAAATAAGATGGCCGTGTGGTGATATGAGATTCACCTGGTATAACGGGTGGGCAAAGTGTGTGAATGACAAACGTCTGTGTGTGCTGGGTGTGGGGCTTTCCTCTTCCGCAGAACATCTCCAAGGGCTCAAGAGGCCCTGGGCATTCCTGTCATCAGCTCTGAGTGGTGAAAATAAACCCACAAGGGTCTAAAGTGGGAGCTGACCTCACCCAGGCCCTGCCTGTCAGGAACTTGGAGAGGGTCAACGTGGGAGCGCTTGGTCACTAGCCCTCCTCCTCCCCCAGCCTCAATGTTGCTTCCATAGTGAGTCGCACCTAAAGCCACAGGTGTCCCTGAGGTAGGGGCTATGCACTCCCGTAGACTATGGCTCCCTGAGGCAGGACTGTGTCCCCCTCAGACTGGGGCGCCTATCCCCTCTCAAACCCCAGGACGGGAAGCTAAGCATCGGCCTCCCCTGCTGTACTCGCGCACCGCTGAGTGACCACCCAAGGGGACAGGGTGACGGGTCCTGACAGACAGAGGCACAGGGCAGGGCGGGGCCCTCCTGAGGAAGAATGTGTGGATGAAGGGTCACTTCTCAGGGCACCCCTGGTGGCTCAGCGGTAAAGAATCCACCAGCCAGTGCAGGAGACACGGGGTCAACCCCTGACCTGGGAAGATCCCACAGGCCGCGGAGCATCTAAACCCAAGCACCACAGTAGAGGCTGGGAGCTGCAACTGCTGAAGCCCGTGCGCCCTGGAGTCCGTGCTCTGCAACAGGAGAGCCCACAGCAGTGAGTCCATGCTCTGCAACAGGAGAGCCCACAGCAGTGGGAATCCCACGCACCGCAACTAGAGGGTAGCCCCCACTCACCACAAGTGGAGAGAAGCCTGCGCAGCCATGAAGACCCAGCACAGCCAAAATAAATATATAACTTTTTAAAGGGGGGGGGTCACTTCTCTGAGCCCTTGGCTCAGGTCAGACTAGAGCCGTGATCAGCTTGGAGCCATCAGCCAGCTGACTCTATTTAAAGTGCCTGCTGTATGCAGGGCCCACTGGCAGGTGTTTTGGAAGAGACCAAGAGGATCAACCTGCAGTGTCCTGGCCCCTGGGAGACAGGCCGGGGCCCTGGGCAGGGAGCTGAGTGCTGGGTGGCAGTGCAGACACGGGGATCTGGGGAGAAGGGAGAGAGGACACTGCGGTCAGGCAGCCTCCTTAAGGAGACCCTCCTGGGACCACGCTTTGGGGCTGTGGTGAAGAAGGCAGACCAATGGCCTCAGCTTTGGCTCACGGGGAACCCCTGAAGGCCCTCTCCTCATCCCACCCACCTCCTTTCCATCCCCACTGCTCTCCCCCACCCCTGCCCTCAACTTCTCTGGCAGTCTCAGTCCCTGCTTTCCCAGGAGCCTGTCCTCCCCCATCCCTTGAGCCCCCACGGCTGAGCCCTTTCTCTCCTCCTCCCTCGGCTCCAGCTCCTGCTCAGTCGTAGCTGGGCCAGGGGAGACAGAAGAAGGAGCTCCCTCAAGAGCCTGCCAAGGAGACTCCCCTCATGGTTCAGTGGCTAAGACTCCATGCTCCCAGTCTAGGTGGCCCGGGTTCAATCCCTGCTCGGGGAGCTAGATCCTGTACATCACCACTGAGAGCCCACATGTGGCAGTGAAGATCCTGCGTGCCATAGCTAAGACCTGGCAATGCCAATAACAAACAGAAAAAGAGCCTGCTGAGGGCCGCTTGGGATCCACCTCCTGGCTCCTGAGCCCCCCACCCTGAAGCCTGCATAGGCTGGGAATGTCTCACAAGAGGGGTAGCTGGGGTGCTCTAGAGAAGGAAGGAGCCCATGGGAGGCCTCTCCTAGATCCCCTGCCTCCACATGGAGGAGCTATGCCCACAACCGGAAGAGGAAGCAGATTCTAGGGCCCACCACGTAGCGGGCTCCACCCAGGCCATTCCACTTTCATTCCCTGCTAGCAAGTTGAGGCCAACTCATTCCTCTGCCCAGCTCGGGTTCCTGAGCAATGGGGTGCTGAGGGTCCTCAGAGGTGGCGTTGCTCTGGGCCCCTGGAGGTAATGATGATGACATCAGCATTGACCCAGCCTCAAAGACCTCATTCTGAGGAGGGAGACACAGCCCTGCCGTCTGGAATACTCTACTCCAATGGGGGAAATAGAGCCCCTGTCCTCCGGCAGCCCCCAGACTGAGCAGAGAGACACGGCCCCTGTCCCCCTTCAGGGCGGTCTGACTGGGCCTTGAACACCTCCATCTGCATCCAGGGAGTGAAGGCCAGGAGGTCACCATCTCCTGCCTTAGGTCACAGTCCTCCCCACCCACCCTCAGGATGAAGGATAGGACCGGCATGGAGCAGGAAGGGAACTTAGAGACCTGTGTCCCCACTGGTCACTGGCAGGCAGACCCCTTCATTGTCGCCTGTGGGGCCCAGTCTCTCCCAGAATTCCTGCTAAGAAGACTCCTCGCCATATGCAGGAGAGGAGCCCAGGGGCGGCTTTGCCCTGTCCCACCAACTGCTCCCCTCACCCCAGACGCTGATATACTCAGAGAGGCCCTGGGGGTGAGGGAGCAGGGGAGGCCGATAAGCCGACATTCCTCCAGACCCTGTTTTGGCTGGAAGGCTGCTGGGCTGTTTGGTCTGTGGGCGCAGGATGGACAAGGGACCCTGTGTGGGAGGGGCTTCCAGGCCTGAGGCCCCCATGGGTTGGGACGGCCCATCCCCTGGCACGAGGGTGAGTGCGCCAGAGCCCCCGCTGAGGTTCACAGTTTCTCTTGGCTCCTCAGGACACCCACTTCACTCTGCAGTCCCCGCTCCAGGAGACACAGACAGAGGTCCCCTGAGCCTCCCCAAAGCTTCCACCAACGTCCCTCAGGCCCCTGTTACTCTCCTGTCTAGAAACCTTACCCCCAGCAACAGGGAAAAGAAAAGGAAGGAACTGTGTCCCCAGTGAAACTAATGGGTAGAGCCTGGCCAAGCTCTGCCTAGACCCAGACCCCTCACTGCTCAGCGGTGCTGCAGTTGAGTGATAAGATCCATGGAAGGCCACATTCAGTCTGGAGGGGCTGAACTTGACCTGTGTGTTAGATAATTATAGGAAATTGTTTGTTTTTTTCAGTATGAGAATGGCTTGCAGGTTCATATAGAAAATTGGGTTAATTTTTGAGAGATATGGGCTTCCCTGATAGCTCAGTTGGGAAAGAATCTGCCTGCAGTGCAGGAGACCCCAGTTCAATTCCTGGGTCACGAAGATCCGCTGGAGAAGGGATAGGCTTTCCCATTCCAGTATTCTTGAGGTTCCCTGGTGGCTCAGCTGGTAAAGAATCTGCCTGCAATGTAGGAGACCTGGGTTCAATCCCTGGGTTGGGATGATCCCCTGGAGAAGGGAAAGGCTACCCAGTCCAGTATTCTGGTCTGGAGAATTCCATGAATAGTAGTATATAGTCCATGGGGTCACAAAGAATCAGACAGGACTGAGCAACTTTCACTTCACTTCATTTGAGAGATGTATTCTAAAGTGATTAGAGGGGACATGTCATAATGTCAATAATTTACTTTCAAATATTTCAGTTCCAAAAAAGATGAAACAAATCTGGCAAAATGTCCACTGTTCTGTCTTGGTCATGGATACTCGTAGGGTCATTGTACTATTCTCTCTACTTGTTTAACTGTTTAAAGTTTCCCACAATAAAATATCCCCCCCCAAAATTTTTTTTAAAAAAGAAATATTGTACCAACCTGAACTTGAATACCAACACTACTACTTCCTTGCTGTGTGACCTTTGGCAAATCGCTCAACCTCTCTGGGGCTCATTTCTTCTATAGTTAAATAGTACAACTACTGGGCTTCCCATGTGGCTCAGCTAGTAAAGAAGCTGCCTACAAGGCAGGAGACCTGGGTTCTGTTCCTGGGTTGGGAAGATCCCCTGGAGAAGGGAAAGGCTACCCACTCCAGTATTCTGGCCTGGAGAATTCCATGCACTATATATAGTCCATAGGGTCACAAAGAGTCAGACAGGACTGAGCGACTTTCACTACAGCTACTGCATACTCCTCTTAGCAGGGTGTGGTGAGGATTAAACATAATAGCTAATGGGGAGCAGTGCCTGGGACATAGTAAGTGCTCAGTTAAAAAGGGAGTTTGCAAAAAAAAAAAAAAAAAAAGTTGTTTGCGGGACTTTCCTGGTGGTCCAGTGGTTAAAACTTCATCTTCCAGTTCAAGAGGCTCAGGTTCAGTCCCTGGTCAGGGAGCTAATATCCAACATGCTTCCTGATCAGAACATAAAACACAAGCCATATTATAACAAATTCAATAAAGACTTCAAAAAAATAGTCAACATTAAAAAAAAGTCTTTTAAAAATATGGTTGTTTGCAAAATGAAAGATGGGGAGGCTAATGAGAGGAGTCATTTTCTCAAATTCTGAACTTCAGTTTCTCAGCCCTCAATAAGCAGTAGTTAATGATATTACTTGAGTCAACAACCGTGCCCCCAGCCCACAGACCAGGCCAGGTTAGTGTTGGATGCTGGGGAGAAGAGAATGCTGGGGGTTACTCTTAACAGGACCAGTAGACACTGGTTCCATACAAGAAGCCGCTTCCCCATTTGGTACCCAGCTCAGGAACAGAACAACCCCCCACCCTTTGGCCATGCCCAGTCACTCAACATCGAGAGCAGTCAGGGTTGGGAGGTCGACCCCCTCAATATCCTCCATGGAGAAGCAGGGCGGGGAGCGAGAGCCCCGTTCCGAGGACAAGGGCAGTGGGACACGCAGTGGGTAACGGGAGAAGGCCAGCACTTTCCTATTTTGGGAGGCAGGAGGCAGCAGGTGGCTGGCTGGTGCTGAGACATGTGAACCCTCCTGTCAGCAGGCCATGTGGCCAGCAGCAGGGCAGCTTGGCACTGCTGTGCATGGCCTGGGCCCAGAGTGAGCCCCCCAGCCAGGAGTACTTGTGGCCACAGAGGGAGGGAGGTCTGGTTTCACCATCACAAGGGCATTCTCCCTAATTCAGCTCGGGAGAAAAGGCTGCCTAGAACCCTCCCACTCTCAAGTCCCCCAGGAAAGTAGACTCCAGGGTCTGGATATTCTGAGGTGCTCCCAGTCTGAGTGCTGTGCTTAGTTGCTCAGTCATGTCTGACTCTTTGCAAACTCATTGACTACAGCCTGCCAGGTTCCTCTGTCCAAGGGGATTCTCCAGGCAAGAATACTGAAGTAGGTTGCCATGCCCTCCTCCAGGGGATCTTCCAAACCCAGGAATCAAACCCAGGTCTCCTGCATCGCAGGCAGATTCTTTACCATCTGAGCCACCTGAGAAGCCCAAGAATATTGGAGGGGGTAGCCCATCCCTTCTCCAGGGGATCTTCCTTACCCAGGAACCCATCCAGGGTCTCCTGCCTTGCAGCTGAGCTACCAGGGAAGCCTCCCAGTCTGAGTAGGGAAATGCAGTCTTTGCACTGCAGGAGCTCCTAGTCTGATGAGAGACATGGCCTCTGCCCTGGGGAAGCCCCCAGTCTGAGGGAGGAGATGCAGGACCAGCAGGGGAGGGTTCCAACTGAGGGGGAAGGCTAGCCACCGTGGGGTGTGGGGGTGGAGTGCTCCACTAGGCTTGGAGGCAGCCCACGATGCTGCAGTTTCCTTCGGCAGCCTGGTTATTTCGGGGTGGGCAGGAGGAGCAGGCAACTTTCCAGATTAAAATAGCCTTCCCTGGGTGTCATTCCTGAGACGTGCACAGCTCCCAGCTGAATGTTTGTCACATGGCTCTATTCCTCCCGCCCCTCCCTGGCGGGCTGAGCAAAACTGGGATGGTAGTCCTACCCAGGGAGGGGGGTGGTGCGGGGAGCAGAGTTGAGCCTTGTTTCCTAATCGGGGCAGTGTGGGAATGCAGCTCTGGCCACCGAACGCTGCCTGTCACTTGCCCAACTCCTCCTTCCTAAAGGGGCCGCCAGCCCCCTCCCTCAGAAAGCCTCCCCGCACTGACTCCGGTTGTATGAAGCCCTCTGGCTCCACCTGCCTCCCCAGTGCTGTGGCCAGTCAGTCATTTCCTATGGTCAGGGGTTTCCCTTATCACTGGGGATCCCTGGAATCAGGACTGGGGGTCCTGAGGCCAGGCTGTGTCCCCCCTGAGACCCAGGCTCTGTGAGAGTAGGGCTCTGTCTCCTCACCACCCGCTTCTGGTCCAGTGGGAAGAAAGTTGACCCAGGACTCAAGAGCTCCGGATTCCATGTGACTCTTCAGGGCATCTTTTTGCCCTTAAGGCCAGTGGCCGGCCACACATGGCTCTTAAGAGCAGAGATGCTCTGGTTACCAATCCAGGTTGTAACCCCAGCCTGGGCTGCTCCAGGCTGTTCACCACCTCCGGTCATTTACTTAGCCCTCTGACCCTCTGCAGGGTCAGGAGGGCAACAGTAGCTCCGGCCCCTGGGCAGGTGTTAAGGCTCAAATGAGATAACGCACCCAAGAGAACTGGCATGGTTTGTGGCAAAGGGTGGGGAAAAGGTGAACCAAAGAAAAGTGCAGCGGTCCAATTCTCAGGCCGGGTGTGGGCTGGGCAGAGCTCTAGGCTCCATGACCCTGGAGCCCGGGGCCAAGAATGGCCCTGGAAGACCACAGAGTGACCTAGGTTGCCAGCCGGGCCAGGGCTGTGCTAGGATTCTGGTCTGCAGTTCGAGGAACAGGACATGACCCGACTCCGTGAAAGCTCTCTCTCGCCCTGCCCCCCTCTTCAGCTCTCCCTCTGGCCGCCCAGTTCCAGCTGTCTCTGGTCCTTGCCGCTTGCTGCGCCCCTGACCTTCCCAGCCCCCCTCCCTCCTCATCCAGTTATCCTGTACGTGTGATGCGCCTGGTGTGGCGTGACCCCTCTGAGCTGGGCAGGGGGCTGGGGCTGGGCCCACACAACATAAATATGTCCTGGGAGTTTACATTGTGGGGGCCGGGGATACACACCAGTCAGCCGGCTGCTGCCCCTGTGTATTCCCTGGGGGTTCGTGGCCAGGGCCAGGGCAATCCTCAGGTGGCTGCAGCTGTGTGGCTGTCAGTGTGCCAGGGACCCCAGAAAACCCCAGGCCACCCCTGCCCGCCATGTCCCAGCTGCCCCTCCCCACCCCCATGGGCCACGTCATGGGGCACGTGGGTGTCCAAGCACCGCGCAGCCTTCCCGGACCTGTGGTTAGGGGCCTCGTGGCCCTCCTCCCCTTTGGCCCCCACCGTGCTCCAGGAACCCAGATCAGACCACAGTGTGTTTTTGCAAGTCGGGCCAAGCTAGGCCTCGCTCAAGTCAACCACTGTTAAGGTTTCCCCTGGAACTCTCCCGGGCTGTTTGGCTTTTCTGAACACTTGACGTCATCACTCGGCATCTTCTCCGACCTGCTCAGTGAAACAGGCTCCGCCAGGGTTGTCCGTTGTCTACACGGGAAGGCTGAGGTCCCAGGGTATACAGGCCCTGAGTTCCATCCAGAGCGGTCCGTGGTGCTTGTACTCAGGGTAGACAGAGATGGGGACTTGCTGGGTGGTCCAGTGGCTAAGACTCCGCAGTCCCAGTACAGGCGGCCTGGGTTCGATCCCTGCTCAGGGAACTAGATCCTGCAAGACACAACAAAGATCAAAGATCCTGCATGCCACAACTAAGACCCAGTGCAGCCAAATAAATACTTTTTTTTAAAAAGATAAAAATGATAGCCTCACAGTGGCCCTCCATGGTGACCCACTCCACCCGTGAGGAAAACTGAGGCTTGGATGGGTAACTGTGCCTGAGGTGGATAGCTGACCACTTGCTGGTGGTGAAGTCAGGAGACAAAATCAACTCTGCCGGGCTTCCTGCATGGTCCTTCCCAACCCACTGCCCACACTTTACCCAGCAAGCTCAGGAACCTTCTGGTGGCAGGTGGGGGGACAGTTCTCAGAAAGGTGCAACCCTTCCTTCCCTCCCAAGTTGTTCTCATTGGAAAGTCAGAAAGTATCCAGTAATATAGTTATTTTCACTGACAGCACGAAGTCCTGTGTTAAGTATTGGCAGGAAGAAGAAACAACACAGCAACAACTAGTGTTTATTGAAGACTTGCTATGTGCCTTCTCTGCTCTAAGTGCTGTATACCCAACATCTCAGAGACCCCTCACCACGACTCTATGAGACATGGTATTATTACTTTTTTTTTTGGCCACACTGTATGGCATATGGGATTTTAGCTCCCCAGCCAGGGATCAAACCAGCCCTCCCTGCTTTGGGAGCATGGAGTCTTAACCACTGGACTGTCAGGGAAGTCTCGGAGACATGGTATTATTAAATCCTATTTACAATTGGGAAGACAAAGAAACATAACTTGTCCCAGGTCCCACAGCTAGAAAGCGTCAGAGCCAAGAGTGAGACCCAGAGCCATCATGCCCTGTGTAGGTTATCTGAGTAGAGGCTGACTTCAGAAACCAGCTTAAGGAGTGTGGGTGTGAGAACGCAGACACACACACACATCAGTTAGGAGGGGACAAGCGAAGCTGAGCCATGGTATACAGAAGTCATCGGAGTAATGCAGGATAGATTAAGGAACGGTTCCTGGCAGAGGTGGGTTCTGTGTCAGAGCCTGAAGGAAGTGAGAGATATAGACTCTTCCTAGTGCATGGGACCCTGGGCAGAACTAATCTCTAACATAGTATTGAAGAATTGTTCCTGGAACGATGGGGTGGTGACGGCTTGGTGGTGGAGATGTAGGTACTGGCGAGGAGAGCGGTGTGATGGGCGGCTGAAAATGACAGTGATGTTTACAATTCATTTATCTGGGGCTGTGATGGGTCTTCGGTGCTGCGCACGGGCTTTCTCCAGTTGCAGCGAGTGGGGACTACTCTCTAGCTGTGGTGCACAGGCTTCTCACTGCAGTGGCTTCTCTTGTTGCGGAGTGTGGGCTCTAGAGTGCGTGGGCTTCAGTCGTTGAGGCTTTGGGGCTCTAGAGTACACAGGGGCTTAGTAGTTATGGCACATGGACTTAGCTGCTCTGTGGCATGTGGGATCTTCCTGGGCCAGGGGTCAAATCCCTGTCTCCTGCATTGGTAGCTGGGTTCTTAACCACTGGACCACCAGGGAAGCCCAGTGGAAGTGATATTGTAGTGGAGGAAGTGATGGGGGGAAGGAGACAGGTGTAGTGGTGATGAAGGTGGTGGCAGTGGAGATGGGAATGGGAGTAGTGATAGAAGCAAGGACTTAAGTCCACTTCCTTTACACTCCTGTACATCCCTCTACACACACAGCCCTCTTACTCTACACCAGCCGTCACACATTCCTTAGCCTCACAGTGACCTTGGGGAGGGCATTTTTGTCTTCATTTTAGAAACAATGATGATGAGCCACAGACAAGTCACATTCTGCTTGCCCAAGGTCACAAGGCCAGGAAGCTGGCACCGGGCTCTCTGCCTTCAGGGCTCCTGCCCGCTCGGAATGGGGTGCTAGAGCAGCATTGTGATGCCCTGAGTGGGTAGCAGGCAGGGGCCCTCCTGTGCTCCCCACATAGAGGCCTGGCAGGCCTCGGTTTGGCGAAGCAGGGAGGAGCAGGACTGGGTGCAGAGGAAGCCATTCTAATCCCAGGCCCATCACCCACATGCTGTGACCTCCTCTGGTGGCAGCCAAGGCAGATGTCAGCTGCCAGGTGACAGAGGGCCGGCGAGGCAGAGCCAGGGGAGCCTGGCGGGAGCCCCACACACACCGAAAGGATGAAGTCAGGGCTGGGAAATAATCCTGGAGTCAGAGGAAGGCTTGCTTTGGGGTGGCATTCCTGGAAAGTCCTGCTCCGATTGGCTTGAGGCTGGGTCTCTGCACAGGCCTTCCCAGTCAGGAGCGAGTTTATTAATAATCCCTGCCCTGCCCTCTGCCCTCTGCCCTCTCCCTGGGCAGAAGGCAGAGCTTCCTGGGGCTTCTGGCCTCTTACTCCAGGGGTGGTGAGGCCCACTGTGGGTGCAGGCATACCTAGGCTTTAGTTCTAGGCTTAGGGTACAAATGCCCTGCACCCCCAGACTGCGTTCCCCACATTCCCACAGCCCCAGGGCTCCTCTGCTTCAGCCACAGACTCTCAGGGCTTCGGAGAAATGGTGAACAGGGGTGGGTGGCGCACACTTGAGCACACGGGACTGCAGGCAGGCATGGGTGCCCACGTGCCTGGTTGGGTATGCAGACGTAAGCACCTGATTGGGGTTAGTTAGAAGAGTGGTAATGGGCTCCCGGGGGTGCACACGTTCAAGGCTACACGTGGCTGGCCTGAAAGCGTATAAACCGTGTCTCACTGAGGAGGTTCTCTCTGTGCACTTGTGAGCCCTGGGTGATGGGTGTGGGAGGCAGGAGCAGACGACTGAGTGTGAGGGCTGCTAAGGGCCTTGCAAACAGGCCACCTCCCCCTAAGTGGATCCCGCCTACAGCTCATTAGCACCTAAGACCTAAATTTACTGCCTCCACTTCCCCACCCACTGGCAGTGACCTCATTAGGCTCCTGCCCCTTTCCCAGGTCAATGGGATGGAGGGGAGGGATGACTCCTTAATCTGCAAAGCAGGATCTCTGGGGGAGGAGGGGAAGTCCTAGGGGCAGGGCAGAGGGGAAACCAGGTACAGACCTTAATATAGTCACAGGGCAAGCCAGGAGGATGTCGGCTCCTATTACACCTGCCTCCTCCTCACCATCATATGACCCGGCTCCTGCTGGCAAGGCGTGGGCGGGTGAGAAGCGCAGGTCCTGGGTGGTGCTGGGGGCCGCCCTGCATGCTGCCCTCCTGCACATCCTTAAATGATGCCCCCCTCCCAACCGGTCCTCCTGGCAAGGAGCAGGGTCTGGCTGGCCATTCTGCCTGGCTCTGACCTGGCTCAGCTGGGTGGTCCTGACTCCTCCCAGTGGGCCATGCCAGGAAGTGGGGGAGGGATGGGGGACTCAGTGCTGAGCTCTGGGACAGTTGCCAAAGGAACAGGCTCTTCTGATCCATGCTCTGCCCTTCCTCCTTCACCCCCCTGATCCATGACCCCCAGCTCTGGCACCCCTAAGGGCCGAGCTCTGAGCTGAAAGGTAAGAGCCAGGGTGAGGAGCAGCAGAAAGGCCGAGGCAGCAGCCCCCTTCCCGCCACTCCAGGAGAGCAGTGTGTGTGCTGCGAGTCAGGTTCAAGGCTAGAGCCTCCCCAAAACCCCTCCTTCGTAGAGACCCCCGAGCCCACATAGATGGCGACACAGTTGCACCCCCAGGGAGCCCGAGTCTGATGGAGCTATCATGCCAAATCCCCTCCGTTGAGCTTCCTGTGTGACCTTGGGAAAGTGCTCAACATCTCGGGGCATCAATTTTCTTGTCTGTGAAATGACAACCCTGCCACTCACCCCAAAGATACTTTGTATATGCCTGGCAGAGAGCAAAAGCTACATGAAAAGATAGCTCTTCTTCTTCAATGTGGAATTTTTGTAGAAGAAATCACAACATTTGGCCTTTTTTTTTTTTTAATCTATTTCTGCTTTATTGACTATGCCAAAGCCTTTGACTGTGTGGATCACAATAAACTGTGGAGAATTCTCTTTTTTTTTTTTTTAGAGCTTCCATTTTACTTTATTTTACTTTACAGTACTCTATTGGTTTTGGCATACATTGACATGAATCTGCCACGGGTGTACAGGAACTCCCAAACATGAACCCCCCTCCCATCTCCCACCCTAACATTTGGTCTTTAATCTGAGAAACAGATTGCAGTGGGATTCTCTGCACACCCATTCCCACCCAGAGATGGGTCAGCTATGGAGGATCTGGGCTATCGAGACACCCCAGGGCCTCCCCAGGCTCAAGGTTTATAGTCAAATATCCTGGTAAGTCAGCCACACAAGGGACCCCAGGCCCAAGGACAGCAGTGCAACAGGGGGACAAGGCAGGTTCTGCAGCCACCCACCCCAGAAGATGCTCTCCGATGCAGTGATGCTGGTCATTGACTTCCCGGAAACCCAGTTAAAAAAAAAAATTTATTTATTTGCTGCACTGGGTCTTAGTTTCAGCATGCGAGGGCTTCAGTCTTCGTTGTGGCATGTGGGTTCTTTAGCTGCGGTAGGAGGGATATTTTTCTTTTAGTTGCAGCCTGCAAACTCTTAGTTGCAGCATGTGGGATCTAGTTCCCTGACCTGACCTGACCTGGCCCCCTGCATTGGGAGTGTGGAGTCTTAGCCACTGGACCACCAGGGAAGTCCCAACCCAGTTTTTTAAATTTACTTTTTTTTTTTTTAATCGAGGTATAAGATTCATGCCTCAAATTAACAAATCTGAAGGATATTGCTTGGTGAACTTGTGCATGTGTGTGTATGCCCATGTTATTACCACCGAGACCTAGCACAGAGTATTTCAGCCCCCCAGAAGGCTCCCTCAAGCCCCTCCCAGTCAGCACCGTCCCCCCCAGAAAGAGGTGACTGTTCTGACTTGTTTCACCACAGATTGGCTTTGCCTGTTCTTGAACCTCAGGCAAAAGGACTCCGGGGGCATTCACTCTTTGTGTCTGGCCCAATTTATTGGACATGAGGTCTGTGGGGGTCATCCATGTTGTTTCGGCAACACTAGTTCTTTCTTTTTCATAGCTGAGTAGCCTCCCACTGACTAGCTATGCCGCAACCGATTGATCTGTTCTGTGGATGGACGTTTGGTTGTTTCCGATTTTTAATTCATGACATTAAAGCAGCCACAGCCTCCTTAGACACGTCTTTTGGTGCACATAACCATGGCTGCCCATTCTTGAGAGCATATTTTAAAGGGAACGCCTTGTTAAGAACTCCAGGGAGGGAAGGAGGGATGAAACATAATTGAGCTCTTGCCTGGCGCCATGAACGTTTTTGCATCCACTGGACCGATCACAGGGGAACGAGAACAGAGTCAGAGCAGCCTCCAAGAGGGGCTCCACTCACCCCATCCCTGCGTCCAGAGCCACCGTGACCGTGTGAATGCATGATTTTGTTCATCTCCTAGGGCAGCCATAACAAACTACCACAGACTTGGTGGCTTAAAACAACACAGATTTAGTCTCTCATAATTAAGAAGGCCAGGGAATTCCCTGGTGGCCCAGTGGTTAGGACTTGACACTCTCACTGCCAAGGGCCTGGGTTCAATTCTTGGCTGGGGAACGAAGATTTCCCCCAAGCTGCTCAGTGCAGCCAAAATAAAAAAATAAAAGAGGTCACAGTCCCAAATCACTGCGCTGGCAGGGCTGGTTGCTTCTGGAGACTCTAGGAAGAGTCTGTTCAGTGCCTCTCTCCCGGCTTCTGGTGGGGGCAGGCAGCTCTTGGTGTTCCTCGGCTTGGAGCCACATCACTCCAAACTCTGCCTCCATCATCATGTGACCTTCTTCCCTGTGGGTCTCTCTATTTTTGTGTCTACAGATCTCTCCTAAGAGGACACCAGTCATTGGATTAGGGGCCCACCCTTATCCAGTCAAATCTCGTCTTGGCTACATCTACGAAGACTTTGTTTCCAACTAAAGTCACCTTTGAAGGGACTGGGGACTAAGATGTCAACATATCTTTTAGGAGGACAATTCAACCCACAATGGTGATTATGACTCTACAATTTTGTGTGTGGTGTACATGAGTGTGTGTGTGTGAAATTGTGTGTCACTGTGGGTGTGCATAAGTGTAAGGGAGGAGTGAGTATGTATGTATGAGTGCTTGTGGAAACGTGTCTCTGGTTGTGCTTATGTGGCTGTGGACACATGTACAAGAGCATGTATGTATGCGTGCCTTGTGTCCATGGCTTGGACAACCTTCTGGAAGGGCTGAGAAAAGTGGCAAGGAAGCCAGACGGCCGCGGGCTCCCCGCCCCCAGCTGGGGCGGCCCCCAGCTGGGGCGGCCCCATGAGTCAAGAGGGCGGAAGACCGTGAGAAGCAAAGACAAGGGTATTTCCTGAGCTGGGTACAGCCCGGGAGGTCGAGGCGGTGGCTCCAGGCAGCAGCGTGGTTCCCAGGTCCTCTTCCAGGAACGTTCCTAGAAGGCCCCTCCACCCAAGCTCCCATCCCCAGCACCCCATTTGCCTGGATGGGGCGGTGTGGGCTGACTCAGCCCCTCCCTGGGCTGGAAGCCAGCACTCAGCTACCTGTTGGGCCAGTCAAGTAGGGGCGGGGCAGTCAGTCAGCCCCTCCCAGGCCCTGCCCTCAGGCCAATCCGGAGCAGCGACCCATCAGCCCCAACACTTGACCAGGGCTGGACCCCAGGAAGTGAAGAAAGCCAGCGGTGCGCACGTGGTCAGGTAAGGCCCCGGACGGAAGCTGCTTCTCTCCCCGGGGCAGCTCTGGTAGGCAAACCCACCACCCAGAGACAGGACATTGGGAGGGTCTCCTCAACAGTTATGTGGGCTGGGGTTCTTCTCTGAGCCAGTCACCTCCTTTAAACTTCCCTACCAAGTTTAAACAGGGTCCTCATTATCCCCATCTTACAGATGCAATCGCTGAGGCCCCAGGGTGTTTAGACGATCTGCCTAAGATGCCACACATTTGTTTATATTTGTTGGAACTTTCTTATTCTCTCTGGAAATCCATCCCCGGCCCCCACCTCCAAACTCAGACCACAGCTGCTCCCACTTGCCCACTACATTCCCTTCCCACCCTTCCCCAGGAAGACCCCCGGCCCATGGGGTAGGATCCGTGGAGGGACAGGGGCTGGTGGTGGTCTCTCATCCCACCTTCCTGGGTTCCTTTGTAGGGTCTCGGTTTTCATGTTGGTGTGGTGGTGAGCTTGTTGTCTGTGAGGATGTCGGCTGGTTTGTGTGCACACAGGAGAAGGGGGTGTGTGGCATACCTCCGGATGGGTTTGCCTGCCTGGGACACCCAGGGGCATGGCTGCAGGCTGCATCTGTGAGTGTGCCCTGGTGCAGGTGTGTGAGCCGCTGTGGGGGTTCAGAAGAGCCTGCCCCCGACGTGTGTGGGTGTCCACAGGGTGCTACCCCACCGCTTCCCGCTTACCAGGTCACCACCACCATCCTCGGCAGAGCCCCCGGCCCAGGGGAGAGCCTGATGAAACCCGCCTGTGACTGGGGACAGGCGCACCTGAGTCTCAGGCCCAGACCCGCTCACTCAGGAACTCAGGGCTGCGGTGCCCTTGAGCAGGCATCACCCCACCCAGACAGCAGCCGTGTTCTCACCCAATGGGATGGGGCGACTCGGGGTGGGGTGGGGGCGGGGGGAGGCTGCAGCATGGCTTCTCCCGCCCCCAGGCGCCCGGGGAGCTCCAGGCTCCCCAGATGAAAGGCTCAGTACCCCAGCGCTCGGTAGACTATGGTGAGGGGCGGGGGTTGGGGGGAGAAGGTCGTGCCAGGACTTGGCACAGACTACAAAGTGTGGGGGCACCCCCCAGCACTCCCGCTGCCGGCTGGCAGGGGGAGGGGCTGTGACGTTTGGTGGCCTCATGCAGCCGGGAGGAAGTAGCTAATTGTTGACCTGATGACTGGGCGGCCTGAGGAGTGGGGTGATGATGCCACTCGCAGCAGCAGGCTCCCGGGATCAAGGAGGGGGCCCTGCTGGGACGGAGCAGGCCAGGCTGTGCTCTGCAGAGGCTGAGGTGGCTGCGGCCAAAGGAGCAGGGGGTGGGGGTGGTTGAGGCTGTGACCGTGGGAAACGGCTTCTCCCGGGCTTCCCTGAGCTTCAAGGGAAAAGAGTTCAGAGGCCCCGGGGGGGACAAGGGGATTTGGGAAGGGGCGACAGTGGGGGTGGAGGGGGAGGAGAGGGTGGCAGAGGCGTCCTCTTGTTTCCCCACCACCTACGGTCCCCCACCTTCCCATCTGTCCTCACCCCCACCTTTGTCCCCTCCCTGGCTCCTATGGCCCAGGTTAGTGAAGACGGAGATAGAGGTCTCTTTTCACCGCAAGACCGCCAGGCACAAGCATCCTACATGGCCATACCTACTGTGCTGAAGGCCAGAGCATCCAGAAGGTGTGGTGAGCCGTCAGCCGTCCCCAAGGACAGGCAGAGAGGGCGCTGCTACAGAGGACAGCACAGGCAAAGGCTGGGTGGTGGGGTTTGTGAGGCTGATGGACGACAGAGGCTTGGCAGCAGTGGTTATGGGGAGAGAGGAGGGGTGCAGGGCCATTCTGCCCTGAGGGCCACCCTGCCCCTTCCTGGCAGAAAACTGTGAGTAACCAGACTGGGATATTCTCCCACACGCTGGGCACAGCTTCTGCTGAGGCAGGGGGGTCAGGATCAGTTCGAGAGCCACACAGAATGAAGACCACCCTCCAAGTCCCCAGGTCCTTCAGCTCTAGAGAACCTGCAAACTTGAATGCCAGGAAACAGGACCCATCCAGCTGCAGTTCAGTCCTCTGGGCCCCCAGCGCCCCCTGTAGGCAGGACGCTACACCAGTAGGGGGAGGGGCCTCCACGTGCTGGGAAGAGAAAGGGAGATGAGACTTGCTCTCCAGGAGGCACGAAGACCCCCGCCTCAGGAACCTGCAGCTGGATAAAGGCACAAACGTTGACCTCAAAGGTCCAATCTGAAATTTAGCCTCTGTCCTCAGGAAGCTTCTACTGTGATGGAAGTATACAGTCTACCATCATAACTCCATTCAGAAAGGTGAAACACAGCATCTGGCTCAGAAAACGTACCATCCCACGGTAGAGAGACACATAGCCCCACTGCATTTTTAGGAAGCCCCCAATCTATTGCAGACACAGACTAGATATTTCGGTGATTCTAGGGCTGCTAGAAAAACAAATACAAGAAAAAAAAAAAAAAAAAACAGTTAAATCTGAATTTCAGATAAACAATGACTGTTTAGTATAAGTATATCCCATATAATACATGGGGTATACTTATACTTTTTAAAAGTATTCATTGTTTATTTGCAATTCAAATATAACTGAACGTCCTGTACTGTTATTTGCCAAAGCTGACAACCCCAGATGCCCCTAGTCCGAGAACAGGAGGACACTCACCCACCCACCCACACACACACACACACACAAACATGGAAATGGAGGTAAACATCTGAGCGTGCTTCCTGCTCCTGGAGCAGTGAAGGAGGTGAGTCCTGGGGCGCCGGCTCGCAGCAGTTTAAAATTCCTTCCAGGCCAGATCCCTAATCCCTCGGTGCACAATAGCTGCCTTCTCCCCCGCCGCCCGCGCCCACGCCCTCCCCCGCGGGGCCGTGGCAGTGCCACCACGGGCCTCTTTAAGCCCCTTTGAAGCCGCCTGAGCCCCGCGCCGCGGGAGGCCCCGCCGCTATGCCAGCTATGCCAGCTATGTCCCCGGCCGCCGCCGGCCACCACCGCTCCCCCATTAATACTGGCTAATCTGGCTAATAAATAAACTCCCCTCCCAGCCTCAGCCCCCTGCTCGCTCCCCTCTGGCTCCCCTAGAATTGACTTCGGGGCTCTGCTGGAACACACGTCCTCAACTCCCTTCTCCCACTCCCTTCCTGATGTTTCTGACTTTTTTTTTTTTCCTCTCACTGGCCCGATTCTGGCCGAATTCAGGGCGCCTCTACCTCGCGCGATGCATCGGTATCTCCAGTCCACCTGCGCGCAGGGAGCCTGCCACATGGCTGGGTGCAGGGGACCCGACTCGAAGCTGGGGAAAGAGCCGCAGGACCTAGGAGCGCCCCCTGGAGGGGGGATGAGGCTCTGGCCACGCCCCTCGCTGCCCCGCCCCAGGCCCCGCCCACTGTGTCCTCGGACGTGGGGGAAGCTCCGCCAGCAGCCCCGGGAGAGGTGGCTCCTCGCCCGGGGAAAGTGCCGGCGCCTTCCCGGGCAGGAGTCCCTTCTCCGCAGCCTCTGCCGTCGCCTGCGTCCCTACCCGGGCTTCTGCGAGTCTGACTCAGAGCCGAGCCCGCATCGCTTCACCTCCGTCAACACACCCTCAGCGCGCGAAAAAATTACAGTATTTCAGGGGCACTGCTAATGCGCTCTAATTACCCACCGCCGCTTTCTTCCGAGGCTCTCAGTGGCATTGGGCCAACGCGCCATAATTAGGCCGTCCCTCCCCGGTCCTGGAACACCGCCGTCACCTGTCCCCTGTCCCTCGCCCCCCGTCCCCAGGAGTGCTCGCCTTGGCCCCTCCCGCAGCCTCCTGCCGCCTTCCGGGACTGCACCCTTGGTCCCAGGAGAGAGCTAGGATGCACCTGGGATGGGGAGTGGGGAGGTGCAGGACTTGGAAACCTGACCCCAGGCCTGAAGGGGTCCTCCCCTTCTGTAAGGCTACAGTCTTTGAGATCTCTGCTGGAAGGAACTGGGAGAGTGGGCAATGGGGCAGGACTTTCTCCATTGAGGTCCATTGGAAAGTTAACTGTTTGGGGCGGGGTGGGTAGGGCGTCTGGGCAATAGTATCCCATTTTGCACATGAGGCTCAGAGAAGTAAGGCTCTTAGGAAGGCCACCCAGCCAGAACTTCCAGATCAGCTCATTTAAGGAGTCGGACAGGCTCCTTCTCCTAACAGGGGAATTACATTTCTGCGAAGAAAGGTGATATCCCCATTACAGACTGGGAGTATTGGCAGCCGACCAGCTGTGGCCTGTTCGTCCGTCGCAAGTGAGCTGGTGAAGAGTGGCTCAAGTCTCTCATCCCAGGAAGGGTGGGAGGAAGCCCTGAAGACACAGAAACCAAGCCTAGTGGCCAGGACTTGAGGGGAGCAACTTGTCTGTCAGCCTCTTCATCCAAACCAGGCCCAAACCTCTCTTCTATCAGGAATTATTTCCTGATGCCCAGGGGTTGCCAACTCATGGCCTTGGGCCAAGTTTAACCTTTAGTGAGATTTTGTTTGGCCTTCAGTGTGTATGTGGTTTTTATATTGAATGTAAGATTCTATGACAGTGCAGGCTGCCCTCCTCATTGGCAAAGACAAGTGTGGCCAGACTAAGTCCCCAAAGGCATTTGAGATCTTGGCTTAGATCAGCCCACCTGGCCTGAGCCTTCACATTTTCCCTCATCTTCGAGGATCTCGGTCTGTGCTGCTGCCCCTTCGTAGTTTGCATGTTTCTCCGTAAGCATGCCGAGCTGAGTGTCCCTCCAGCCCCCTCTTTAGGCTCCCCACAGGTGGTGACTGCCTATATTTCTGAGAACCCCTCTGGCAGCCCCTTTTTTCATCTTGCATATCAATCTCTGCCCTGGGTAGGCACCACATCTTTCCTAGCAGGGGTGACATGGTATTTTTCTACCATCAGACTACAGGCCCCTTGAGGGCAGGATATTGACTCAGACTGGGATCTCACTGAGGGCTGAATGAATGGGTGTGGGAGTAGCACCCTCTATCGTAGGGAGCTCCCTGAGGGCAGGGCCATGGCTCCCCTCAGTCTAGAGCTCTTTGAAGGCATTGGCTTCTCCCCTCAGATGAGGCTTTTGCACCCCACCCAACCCCTCTGGCTCTCAGCTGCTCCCAGGCATTCCTCCCAGGACACCGTTTGTCATGCTTTGATGAATGAAACCTACTAAGAATAACTCAGTCCTTGTAGTCTCTAAAGGACAGGGGTGTTGGGGGCAGTGGGGGAGCTGAGACTGGTGATTGTGAGGGGCTAGAGGAGGAGGATGAACACAACTATTCATTCAATAGCATTTCCCCAGGTGCCCATCGTCCACTGGGAGGAGACTCGGGGCGGGGGTGCCGCAAGCCCCCCTACGGTGCCATTCCTGCTGTTGCCAGTAGGGGGAGGTTCCACAGGACTCCTGAGATGGAAATGCCAGCCCCCTTCTTCACAGCCTTCCCAGCCCTGAAGTCATCACCTCAGTGCCACCCAGCCCCCTCTATGCCTGCCACCGGCTTCCTCTGCCTGGAAGTCAGGTGCTTGGGGCGAGGGGCGGCCTCCACTGGGACAGGCACTGTGGCGGGGGTGCCTTCATCTTCCTGAGGAGGACTGTCAGAGTGATCACCGGGGGGTGAGGGGTAGGGAATGGAGAAGCAGTCTCAGAATGACAGGAGGGCATTGGTGGTTTTTTTTTTTGTTTTTTTTTTTTTAATAAGAAGTGATTTATTCGTGGTGTTTTAATTTAGGGACGGGGCATGACTGACCCAGAAGATGAACCCCTGTCCCCGAGCCCACTCCACCCTTCCTCATCCCGCCTCTTTCCACTCCCAGACCTCAAGCCTCCAGTTCAGAACTGAGCGACCTTTCCAGGGCAACTGTTCTCCCAGGCACTTCACAAGGGGCCCGAGGGGTGGGGAGGCTGTGACCTTAACGCGCTTCTTTGGATGAGGCCTTCCTGGCACCCGGCCCCCACCTGCCACCTCCTGAGAGGGACATTTCGGCCTGGTCTTGGCAAAAACACCAGCCTCTGAGCCAGGCAGCCTGGTATGGTACCAGCCCTGCCACTGACTCCATTGTGACCTTGAGAAGTCCTTCGCTCCCTGAGCCTCAGTTTCCCCATACCTAAAAGGAGTTTGCTCTAGATTTCGTGGTTTTCGAACCTTTCTTTTTAAAAAATAATGGATCCTATTACTTAAATAGTAACTTATGTGGAGTCTCCACTGGTAACATCAAAAAAGTTTGGAGTTTTATGGTCAAAATAGGAGTGGGGGTCTAGAGCCCCAGGGTTCAATCCATCATACACATGTGCACACGCACATGCACACACACACACACACACGAGTGTGCATGTAGAATGGCTCCAGGGCACTCCACAGAGCACACTTCACAAACCTCTGAACCCTGAAATCCCCTGAGCAAACATTCTGGGGCCCTGCCACATCTGGGAGCTCCAGAACCGGGGATGAGGCTGGGACTAGGGGCTGCTCCGGTGTGGGGAGCAGGGCTGAGAGGTCACAAGGTGGGGGTCGGAGTGGGGGCAGAGCCAGTAGGGGGAGTCTTTGTGATACCAGGTAACACCACTGAGGCTGGGCAAGGGCCTAGGTCCAAAGCTGGGTCCATGCAAACCCTCTGAGCCAGAGTCCGGGTGGGGACTGAGTGCCCTCCCAAGCAGGAGGGGCAGCAGGCATAGGAGGAGGGGAAGCCTCTGGCAGCCTTTCTCTGGAATCCCTCTCGCCAGGCCCAGGATGAGGGCCAGAGTGGCAGAGTGGGGGCTGAGCCCCAGGGAGCCCCAGTGGGGTAGCATTCCCCACTACAGGAGACACAGGGAGCCTCCCAGCACCCCCAAAGCTGGAAGTGTGAGGATTTGGTGACCAGCAAGAATGCAGTGCGGAGCAGACCTGTCAGACTCTGGAGACAGGAGAATGAGAAGATGAGCAGATACCACACAGGGAAGAAAACGGCATGATAAGAGGCAGGACTGGGCCTGGGGCCCTGGCTTAGGGCAGTGGGGAGGGTCCCTGCAAAGTGGGAACAGCAGAAGCAGCCCAGTCCCTCCTTGTTGGCAGATGAACTGTGCTCAGGGGCCACCGGGTAAAGTAGGTACTGCCCCCTCCCTGATACCCCAAGCAGTCCTGGAGTGTCCATGTTCCTGATTTCCCCCCGAGAGCAGGTGGGGGGAACACAGAAGTCTCCCCAAGTCCACCTCCCTGGGATTTATGATGGGGGATGGGGCAGAGCCACCTCCGAGCTCCCTCCCCATCCTCTGTCCCAACTACATGCACACGCACACGCTGACAGGTGTCCCCTAGAGACTTCATACCCTGAGCCCCGGAGACTCCAGGCTCACCGCCATGTGCCAGGCATGGCTCCGGACACTGTGGGTTCCAGGAACGGAAGAGTCAGCCTAGGTCTTTGCCCTCGTGGTGCACATGTTTTAGGGAGCGAGTGACAACAAGTCACAAAGGAATCAAGTTCAGGTCGCGAGGAGACAACCATGGGAGCAGAGAGTGCTGGGTGGCTGGGGCTGTTTAGAGTCATCAAAGAATGTCTCCGTGAGGAGGTGACAGTCCAGGAGAGACCTGAGCTGCAAGAAGCCAGCTGTGCTTTGGGGCCAAAGGACTTCAAAATGTATGATGTTTTTAAACAGAAAAGAACATGTACCCATAAACGTTCAAGGGGCAGGGACATGAAGAGCATCTGTAAAATGTCTGGCACAGTGACAGGAAATTCATATTCACCATCTACTTCCCTCTTCAGAACCCTGGTGTCAAATGGTATTATTTTCATTTTACAGATAAAAAATATGAAGCCCACAGAGATCATTCATTTAAAAAGATGTATTGAGTTTTAGTCTCTAAAAACCCTATAATAAATTCCACGTGGGGTGTGCCGTCTTAGGTTCTACAGTCTGAGAGCAGAGAGGAAGATCTGGGAGACTTCCTGTAGGAGGAGTCCATGTCTATGCTGAGTCTGAACAGATGAGGAAGGGATGACAGGCGAAGTGAGGAGGTGAGGAGGGAGCCAGGGGGTGGCTCCAGTGGCAAAGATGCTGTAAAAGACAGAGGGGGGCGGGTCCTGCCCGGCTGCCTGATCAGCAATGTGAGGGGGTAGGGTGGTGAATAAGGAGCCCACATGCAGGGAGAGGGGCCAGGGGGGCAAATGGGCCTCGGGTTGTGGCTGTTGGGCAAGGCTGGTCGGGTGGGGTCTCTTCCAAGGCTCTGGTGACCTGGCCCCCGTGAGTGACGATGTCACTAATGGCAAAGAGTGGAGCCAGCCAGTGACAAGAACAACTCACAGGCTCACACACTCCTGACACGCAGACAGGCAAGTGCCTGCCACACGCACAGACACACGTGCAGCTGGGGTGTACTGACAAGGGTCTGCAGAAGGCACAGATATGTGCGCACACGTGCACGCCGAAGAAAGTGCACTTTTATCCCTTCCAGCAGTGCCATACGTGTGGTGCTGAAGGATGCGGGGAGGCCCAGAGAGAGGCGTCTTGGGAGCAGCTCCCCCCTGACTCCTTATCTCCCAGCTCTCCCAAGGAGGCCACCGTCCGCAACCCGCTTTGGGGCACTTTCCCAGAGGATGACCCCTCTTCAGGAGTCTATCCTGAGGCTGAGGGCCCCTCCAATAGCTTCCTCCTCAGAGTGGAGTGTGGGGTTGGGAAGGAGGAACCTGACCCCTGGCCAATGACCTGGTCTGCAGAGCCTAGGGGTGGGCAGAGGGCAGCACCTTGACTCTGAGTCCCCTAGCCTGGCAAGTTCAGAAGCCTGAGACATGTGCCCAGCCCGTGCCTAGATGCACCTCCCACCCCGGCGGGCTTCCTAAGAGCAGGGACCATGTGTTACCTGCCACTATCCCACCCCTGCCACACAGAGGGCACCCAGCTCCGGGGCCATGGCTGGCAAAGCTGGGATGGAAAGGGCTGCTCTGCTCAGGGAGACAGAGATGGAGCACCTCCTAGCAGGGTGCAGTAGCAGCTAGACAGGAATTGGGAAGAGCACGTAGCCGTCTGGGACCCCCAAGGCTGGGACCAGGTTGGACGGGTCTTTCATCTATGTGCAGCATCTGCCCTGTTTCTGGCAGCCCTGTCATGGCTGATGACCGATCAGTGACTCACTGCCAGCTGTGGGCATGAAACGGAGAAAGTGACCCCCAGCTGAGCTCATGCACTCACAATTAGCCCTCTACACCCCCTCACCACAGCAGCCTCCCGGCCTCCACGCACGCACATCCCAGGCTGCCCTTTCCCAACCACAGAGTGCCTCCTGCTGCTTATTTTAGCCTGACGAAACCTCTTAAAATGTCAGAGCTGGAACTGAGCTCCAGATCATGCAGTTCAACCCCTTCATTCAACCAGGGAGAAAATGGGGATTCAGGGAGAGTGAGTGGCGTGTTTCAGGTCACAGAGCTAATTGGTGGTATGACCAGAAATTGACTGCAGGCTTTGGGGGAGTCCCAATCCGGCCATNGGAACTGAGCTCCAGATCATGCAGTTCAACCCCTTCATTCAACCAGGGAGAAAATGGGGATTCAGGGAGAGTGAGTGATGTGTTTCAAGTCACAGAGCTAATTGGTGGTATGACCAGAAATTGACTGCAGGCTTTGGGGGAGTCCCAATCCGGCCATTTTAAACTTTGGGCGGGTGGGGTGGGAGTGCAGTCTGCTTCAGACAGCCTGTTGCCAGTCTTCTGGAGCCTCTGGAACCAGCATGCCTGGATTTGAGCCCCAGTTTGCCAGTTATCAAGTTACCCAGTCTCTCCATACCTCTGTTTTCCCATCTGTAAAATGGATCTAACCTGGTACTTACTCCCAGGTTAATGTGAAGATTGATTCAGTTAATATCTCTGAATTGCTGAGTGCAGTGTCAGGCAAAGAATGAGTACTCAGAAAATATTAGCTAACTTGCCTGAATGCCTAGTGGAGTCACCAAGAATTGGTCCTTACTGTGGAAAGTCCAAAATCTTGGTTTTATCAGTTGGCCCAAGCGTGAGCAGATCCCAGGAGGCTGGCTGTGTCGAAAGACTTGCAGCAAACTGATGGATGTGTTACCGTGGGGACAGGGGTTGCTGTCAGAAGGACCGTGGTGGCCAAGGTGGCTGCCTCCCACTCTGGCAGCCACTCCCTGAGATCTAAAGATTGCAGACCTCACAATCAGGGGCAGCTGGAGATTCTCTGGACTGTTTAAGCTGGGTGAGCCCGAAGGAATGCCCTTTTGAACTCAGGAATGGGCCTCCATTCCTCTGCAAAATAGTTAGAGGCTATGATGGTTGTGTGCATGAGATCAGGGGCTGTGGTACCTTTCCAGCTCTCCCCCACCCTCACCCTCTTAAGGCCAGCCGCCTCTGTTCAGAGCAGTCTTGCCTGGTCCCAGTTGGATAAATATTGACAAATTCTTCTCTTTCCACGTTCTTTCTTTATCAGTCACCAAAGCCCTGACACCTCACACCGGATGAACTATGATCCCAGAACACGTATTGGGTTGGGGTGGTCTCATTTCAGCCCCAGAAATGCTTGTTGAATGGATAACTCGGTAAATCAATGAATGGAGCCATTCCCAGAACCTCCTGAAAACTCACCCTGAGCTCTCAACATTGGGCAACTCTCCCTGGAGCCCCAGCCATGCGCTCCGTCTGGGGAAAGGCTTTCCTGCAGCTGTCTCAGCCATCCTTGCCACCTCTCATCTCCCACTAACATGGCAACCTTTCTCTGCCTCCACCCTGCCCCCACCACCCAGTCTAGACAGTTCAGTGTGTCTGCAGCCTCCCCCAGTAGGAGTGCTGCTGTTACAGCCATAGTCACTGCCCACATGGCGAATGGTCGGTCTCTAGTCCTACCCACCCCAGTACTCCTGCCTGGAAAATCCCATGGACGGAGGAGCCCGGTGGGCTGCAGTCCATGGGGTCGCGAAGAGTCGGACACGACTAAGCGACTTCACTTTCACTTTTCACTTTTCACTTTCACGCATTGGAGAAGGAAATGGCAACCCACTCCAGTGTTCTTGCCTGGAGAATCCCAGGGATGGGGGAGCCTGGTGGGCTGCCGTCTATGGGGTCGCCCAGAGTCAGACAGGACTGAAGTGACTTAGCAGCAGCAGCAGCCCTCTCCTGCTCTCCACGTCACAGCTGTCCCCATTCACCCCACCCAACCTCCTATGATGGCCTGTGTAAGAACACTGACTTTTTCACTTGCTGTTCCAGGTCCACTGATAGCCCATGATGCCAACCCAGCCCGAACCGAGTCCTGGCCCTGCCAGCCCCATAGAGTCCTGTGGGTGACCCATTCTTTATTGGGAGCATCACCTACTGTCTGGACGCCAGCCCATCAGGGAAGATTGAAACCCCTCAGATCGGGAGTCCAGCCCAAGCTGGCAAGGAGTTTGTGCCCCTTTGAAGGCTAGAATGCTGGACCCCAGTTCTGTCCTCAGGTGCCAGGACATGGCCTGAGCATTGTCTCCAGTCTGGTTCCAGCTTTTTCCCCATCATTGACCCACTGCCCAGACCTCTGCATGGTTCCTGGCTACCGAGATCTCATCACAGCGACCAGAGTATCTGAGCTTAGAAGATCCTAAGGAATCACCTGGTCTGGTGGAGATGCTCTAGAGTATTCAAAAACATAATAGTCCTTTTCACTGGAACAATTATTAGGGGTGTTTCAGCATTGGGTGCTATGGGATAGAGATGCTAAATGTCCCACAGTGCACAAGGCAATCTGCACAGTGACAATGGCACCCCTTCCTGCATTGGATAAACACTGGTTCTAGTTGAAAGTGCTTAACTCTGTAGTTGTAGTAACTAAGAGCCACGTAGGATAAGGTATTACATGCATTTGTCTTTTAGGCAATCCCATGAGGGGAACCCAGGCATTCTCCCTCTTGAGAATATCAGTGTCATCTGTTCAATATTCCACCAGCAGTCACCAAGTTTGAGGCACTTTGGGAGAGTCAGAGACTAAAGTGAGACCCATGCAAAGGCTTCACAGAGGTGTCATTTGAGCAGAGGCTTAGAAGTTGGCTCATGGACTGGTGGCTCAGAGAGTAAAGAATGTGCCTGCAATGCAGGAGACCTGGGTTCGATCCCTGGATCAAAAAGATACTCTGGAGAAAGGGAATGGCTACCCAATCCAGTATCCTTGCCTGGAGAATTAATTCCATGGACGGAGGAGCCTGGCGAACTACAGTCCATGTGATCACAACGAGTCAGACATGACTGAGGGACTAACTTCCACTTCCATAGACCTGTGACTTCTGAAAGTTGGAGAGAGCATAATAGGAAATGATGGGATACGAGGACTGGTGCCCAGGAGTGAAGGTCGATGAGAAATGAGCACAGATTTTGGGGAGAAAGCAGTGGAGAATGGGAAGGAGTTGGAAGGTGAATTGAGACTGGAGCACAGAGGACTTTGCATGTCAATTGAGGGTTAGGATTTTCTGCTACAGGCAATGGGAAGCCACTGAAGATATCCCAGTAGAAGGTGGGCAGTGGTGAGCTCTCTGCTTCATAGCAAGTTTCCTGAGGCTGCCTATGGAGAAGCAATGGGAGGGAAATTATAGGGTCAGGAAATTTCGGTCTGAACATTCCTCAAGGAAGACACACATGATGTCATGGATGAGAACAGGATCAAGGGGATGGGGAGAGAGAATGGAGACCACCTCAGAGCCAAGCCACATTGCAGGGACTGGCCATGTCCTTAGCATTTAAACCAGGGATGTTATCTGAGTTTGGGTTCCCTTGGAAGTGCGCCCTAGGAAAAGGACTTGAGAGAATTCCCAGTGTTCCTGTGGTTGGGAGTCCGTGCTTCCACTACAAGAGGCATGGGTTCAGTCTCTGGTCAGTGAACCAAGATCCCACATGCCACTCAGAGCAGAAAAAACAAAAGAGGAAGATGACAAAGGATTTGAAAATCGTTTATTTGGGAGATGATCTCAAAGATAAACAGTAGGGGAATGGAGAAATCAGGCAGGAAAAGGAGGATAGCAAATATATATATATATATATCTGTTACATCAAGCCAATTACCCCTGTGGGCAACTAAAGATCAGTCTTGCTGGAAATCTCTGAGAGACAGTAGAGAACACCCACTTCTGAGTTAATCCTTAAAGGGCAAAGGAGCTGGGAGAATTTATCCACTGACTCACACCAGTCATTGTTTGAGGGGTTGCTCCTGGGAGCATTAACTCTCTGGCACTTTTGGAATGCTCCACATGCAGGAGCAGGCTTTACAGCCAGAAAAAGTCCTCAGGTATAGTCTCAGGTGCTTGCAGTTGGAAGCTACCAGGTAGCTGTGTAGGAAAATGGTGAGTACCTGTAAGCTGGGGCAAGGCATTGCTTCTATCTTGCAACACACATTCTTTACATACAAGTGACATGAGTTAGCCAAGACAGCTCCCCGTCTAAAAGTGACTGCATAAGTGAACTAGGTAGAATATTTCTTTCACTTTTTTTGGCTGCATTATGTGGCAGGCATGTGGGATCTTAGTTTCTCCACCAAGAATCGAACCCACGCCTCCTTGCATTAAAAGTTCAGAGTCTTAACCACTGGACCACCAAGCAAGTCTTAGGTAGGATATTTCTGAGAGAGGACATTGACTGCTGAAATGCTTAGCTTCTGTGATCCCAGGAAGGCAGAGAAGGAATCTGAAGTATAATAACTGATTCTATCAATTTTTACTTTATGTTTTGATGCCAAGTTATCAAGTGCATACAAATGTAGAGTTATTATATCTTCCTAGTCGCAAAAGAGATGGATGTGACTTGGTGACTAAGAGCAACAGTGAATTCAGCTTTATATCATAGCTGCTGCTAGGTCACTTCAGTCGTGTCTGACTCTGTGCCACCCCATAGACGGCAGCCCACCAGGCGCCCCCATCCCTGGGATTCTCCAGGCAAGCACACTGGAGTGGGTTGCCATTTCCTTCTCCAATGCATGAANGTGAATTCAGCTTTATATCATAGCTGCTGCTAGGTCACTTCAGTCGTGTCTGACTCTGTGCCACCCCATAGACGGCAGCCCACCAGGCGCCCCCATCCCTGGGATTCTCCAGGCAAGCACACTGGAGTGGGTTGCCATTTCCTTCTCCAATGCATGAAAGTGAGAAGTGAAAGGGAAGTCGTTCAGTCGTGTCCGACTCTTTGCGACCCCATGGACTGCAGCCCCCCAGGCGCCCCCATCCCTGGTATTTTCCAGGCAAGAGTATTGGAGTGGGGTGCCATCGCCTTCTCTATATACCATATGAAGTAACTCTATACCTAGTAATGCTTTAAAATCTAGTCTTATTTTGACATAGTTACACTAGCTTTTTGCTTTTGTTAGTGTTGTGTGTTATACCTTTTCTCATCCTTTTTCTTTGTGTTTAGGAAACTCTATGTAAGCAGTATATAGTTGAATTTTGTTCTTATCCAAAATAAGTCTGAAAGTCTTTGCCTTTGAATAGGAAAATTTTACATATAATAAAATTATCTTTATATTTAGGTTTAAAATCTACTATTTTTTCCTTTTTTTAATCTTGCCTTCTATATGTTCTATCTATTCTGTGTTTCCTCTCCCCTTTCTTTGCATCTGTTATTTCACCCAGTTACCTTCTTCTATTATTTTGTAAAGTTATTTACTCTTTTACAATGTCTTAGTAGTTACCCAGAGATTACAGCATGCATGCACAAATCCTAATATTAACTGATTCTTTTACTCTCTTCCCTTAAAATATAAGCAAAGACCTTGGGGCTTTAACTCCTCACAAACACTATCATATTATTTTTCTATACAACCAGTATTATTTGATATTTACTCACATATTTGCCACTTTCATTGGTCTTAATTCCTTTCTGCATCTCTGACCTTTCATTTGGGATTATTTTTTTCTGCCTGAAAATATTCTATTAATGTGGGCCCACTGGTGACTAATTCTTGTGATTTTTATTAGACTGAAATGTATTTATTTCTTCTTTACTTGAATTTTTTTCTGGGTATTGAAAAATAAGTTGGTGGTTATTTTCCATCAGCCCTCTAAAGAATCCCACTGTCTTTTGGCCTCCGCTCTTTTCCGTTAAGAAATCAGTTGTATACCCAATCTGTTATCCCTTTGAATGTAATCTCTGCTTTTCTCTGTTTTTTTTTTTTTAATTTATTTTTTATTGAAGGATAATTGCTTTACAGAATTTTGCTGTTTTCTGTCAAACCTCAACATGAATCAGCCATAGGTATACATATATCCCCTCCCTTTTGAACCTCCCTCCCATCTCCCCCCATCCCACCCCTCTAGGTTGATACAGAGCCCCTGTTTGAGTTTCCTGAGCCATACAGCAAATTCCCATTGGCTATCTATTTTGCATACGGTAATGTAAGTTTCCATGTTACTCTTTCCATACATCTCACCCTCTCCTCCCCTCTCCCCGTGTCCATAAGTCTATTCTCTATGTCTATTTCTCCATTGTTGCCCTGTAAATAAACTCTTCAGTACCATTTTTCTAGATACTGTATGTATGTGTTAGAATACAGTATTTATCTTTCTCTTTCTGACTCACTTTACTCTGTATAGTAGGCTCTAAGTTCATCCACCTCATTAGAACTGACTCATTCCTTCTTATGGCTGAGTAATACTCCATTGCGTAAATGTACCACAACTTCTTCATTCATCTGTCAATGGACATCTAGGTTGCGTCCATGTTCTAACTATTGTAAATAGTGCTGCGATGAACAATGGGATACATGTGTCTCTTTCCGCTTTGGTTTCCTCAGGGTATATGCCTGTAGTGGGATTGCTGGGTAGTAAAAATACGGAACGCTTCATGAATTTGCGTGTCATCTGTGTGCAGAAACCATGCTAATCTTCTCTGTATTGTTCCAATTTTAATATGTGCTGCCGAAGCGAGCACTGCTTTTCTCTGTTTTTAAGATTTTCTCCTTATCTTTAATTTTCAGCTTTTAGTTTTATCTAATAGTAAAAGTGTACTTTCATTTTATTCATATAGGCATAGGTATATATCCCTTCTGCTTATCCTGATTTAGGCTCTCAGAGTGTACTGAATAAATGGATCAGTGTCTTTTATCAACTTTTGAAAGCTCTCAACCATTATCCCTTCATATCCTGCTTCTATCCCAGTCTCTTGAGCTTTTCACCGTTTCTTCTAGTCTAATAGACTGTCTATATTTCTATCCTTTTACCTTCCCATGCTTCATTCTGGCTATTTTTTTCTCATCTAACTTCTAAGTAACTAATTCTTTATCAGCTGTGTCTAGTATGCTGTTAAACTTATCCTTTGAATTCTTAGTATCAGTTTTAGAATTTCCATTTTGAAAAAAAATAGCTTCAATTATCTGCCAAAATTCTTTTTTTTCTCAGTTTTACTGAGATATAATTGACATGCAGCACTGTGTATGTTTAAAGTGTAAAGCATAATGATTTGACTTACATAAATCATGAAATGATAATCTTATACATTTTCTGAGCATCCATCATCTCGTATGAATGCAAAATTAACAGAATAGAAAAAAAATTTTTCTTTTGATATGAATTCCCAGCATTTACTCTTTTAACAATTTTCATGTATAACACATAGCAGTGTTAATTATATACATTTATCAAGTTATACATTATATCCCTAATACTTCTTTGTTTTATAACTAAAAGTTTGTACCTTTTGACTGCCTGCATCCAAATGCACCTACCCCCACCCTGCCTCTGCTAACCACAAATCTGGTCTCTTTTTCTATAATTGTTTGCTTTTGAAGTATAATTGACCTACAGCACTAAGTTAGCTCCTGTTACATGACATAGCGATTTGGTATTTCTATACATTTCAAAATGATCACCATGATAAGTTTAGTTATGACACATCATCATACAAAAATATTACATAGATATTTACTATATTCCCCACACTGTGCATTTACCCATAATTCATTTATTTTGCAACTGGACGTTTGTACGTCTTAATCCCCCTCAGCTGTTTATTTCCCTACCTGTTCCCTCACCTCTGGCCTCTTTGTTCTCTGTATCTATAACTATTCCGGTTTGTTTTATTTGTTCATCTGTTAAATTTTTTAGATTCCACTAAAGACTCTTGAGAGTCCCTTGGACTGCAAGGAGATCCAACCAGTCCATTCTGAAGGAGATCAGCCCTGGGTGTTCTTTGGAAGGAATGATGCTAAAGCTGACGCTCCAGTACTTTGGCCACCTCATGCAAAGAGTTGACTCATTGGAAAAGACTCCGATGCTGGTAGGGATTGGGGGCAGGAGGAGAAGGGGATGACAGAGGATGAGATGGCTGGATGGCATCACTGACTCGATGGACGTGAGTCTGAGTGAACTCCGGGAGTTGGTGATGGACAGGGAGGCCTGGCGTGCTGCGATTCATGGGGTCGCAAAGAGTCAGACACGACTGGGCGACTGAACTGAATGGCTCTGAGTGAAATCATGCAGTTTTTGTCTTTGTCTGACTTATTTCACTTGGTATAATGCACTCTAGGTCCATCCATGGTGTCACAAATGGCCAGATTTTATTCTTTTTCATGGCTGAGTAATATTCCATTATATATCTCTCTCTCTCTCCCACACACACATTTTCTTTACCCATTCATCTACTAACAAGCCCTTGAGTTGCTTCCATATCTTGGCTATTGTAAATAATGTTGCAATGATCATAAGGGTGCATATATCTTTCTAATCAGTGTTTTGTTTTCTTCAGATAAATATCCATGAGTGGAATTGCTGGATAATATAGTAGTCCTATTTTTAATTTTTTGAAATCTCTCCATACTGTTTTCCACAATGGCTACAGCAATTTATATTCCCACCAAGTTTGCCAAGCATTCCCTTTTCTCCTCATCCTTGCCAATCTGCCAAATTCTTAATTATGTCTTATCTCCTCGATCATGCTAAGCATTTTTTTTTTCCACACCATGAGGCTTGCATGGTCTGAACTCCTCTACAAAGTTTTTAACTCGGGCCCCAGCAGTGAAAGCGCCAAGACCTAAGCACTGGACCACCAGGGAATTCCCTATATTCTTTTATTTTACATCTGCGTGCGTAACTCCAACACCTAGAGAGGTTGTTATATACGTTTTTCTTATATACTACATATTCGTATTGTTTCATCATGTGTCTCATTTTTGGTTTTTAGGTTTTGAGAAGAGTCTTTTTTTTTGTTTTGTTTTTGTGAGATTTTGTTTTGTGTGTGTATGCCCTGGACATTGTCTTTGCAAAATCATCTGTAGAAATTATCTAACCCCAGGATGATAACTTCTTCCAGAGAAGATTTACAAGAGCCTGAAGGCACTGGCAGTCCTGGATCATCTTAATCCAAGTTTAGGAACTAGGATAAGTCCGAGCTGAGCTCCATTTAGGGTCCCCATTCAAAGCAACGGGGGTCCCCAAACACTTCTCTTGATAGGCCTGTCTCTTACCACCCAGGATGCACTCAAAAGCACTGATCAACCTTGCAGCATCTGAGCTGTTTCCTTCCTTCCCAAAGGAAAAGCATTTCTGAAACCAGGAACGCCCCCCTCATCTCCACATCTCAGCCCAGTGATTCTCTAGGGCCTTATTGATCTTACTGGCGCTTAGATGCTTTAAACAGTCTGTTGTTGTCTTGTGTTCTCATATATATATACCCATGTGTATATATATGGTGGTGGTTTAGTCGCTAAGTCGAGTCCGACACTGTGCAACCCCATGGACTGTAGCCCGCCAAGCTCCTCTGTCCATGGGATCTTCCAGGCAAGAATACTGGAGTGGATTGCCATTTCCTTCTCCAGGTGATCTTCCCGACCCAGGAATCGAATCCAGGTCTCCTGCATTGCAGGCAGGTTCTTTATTACATTTATATATATTTCTTACTTCTCTAATTACCTTCAGCAGTAGGTTAATCCACATTTCCTAGTCTCCTCTTTCTGAAATCAAGCATCATGATGTATAGGAAACTTCTGAGACATTTGCAACAGCATTAAAAAGGTGTGTGTGTGTTTTTAAGCCAACAGTTTGCACAACACAGATTAGCATGTTATGGATTGTCACAGCAGAGTTTATGTTTCTGGGTTAAAAAAAAAAAGATCTGGGATTTATATAATGCATTGACTTTAATACCAAAGAGGGTTGGCTAATCAGGATTATAAACTTTCAAAGGGCAGAGTTAAATGTTGAGTTTATGTTTTGAACAAAGTCTAAATGTTTTGAAAATAAAATTAAATTCCCTGTTCATTTTAAAAGAACCATGGCCGGGGAAATTGACAGGAATGGTGGGTGGATGGAAATTTATAGGAAAGGATGAGGGTGATGGGAAGGGGAGCGGGCAGGTAGACCTGGGGAGAACACAGTGAGTTTGGCACTGGACGCCTTCCTTTACTGGGTTGGAGGGAATCCAGCAGAGAAATCTCTCCAGTGGCCAGAAGTGGGGTTCTAACCAGGCGATCTTGTAGAACAGAGACATGGACTTGGGAGCTGTTTGTGCACAGATTGGACTCACACCAGGCAACACCGGAGGAACATGAACAAAGCCAGGAGATGCCATCAGAGCACGTCCTTGGGGACAGAGGGAGGCAGAACACGCGCCAGGTGGTGGGGAGGAGGGAGAGGCAGCCCCAGGCATCTGGGATGAGGCTCTCTCGAAGCCTTGAGGATTGTAGGATCAATTTCCTCCAAGACACTGAGGCTGAGGCGTGGAGGAGGACTCTGCTCATTCCGAGAGCAATTTCCGTCAAGAGTGTCGGGAACCTGGAGGCTGCTAAGAAGGGGTTGGGGAGTGAGTGGGAGGCCAGGAAGAAGCAGTGATGTGTGCAAACTTCTTTTTTAGAATGTGTGGGGCTCTGAAGGAAGGAATTGAGGTGGTGATTAAGGGAAGAGCCAGTGACAACTCCTGGAGGAAGTTTGTGGGCAGAAGGGAAGGAGCCAGGGCAGACAGAGGGACCAGAGGACCCCGGAGATGGGGCAGCACGGAGGGAGTCAGCGCCCGCCCCACGGGCCCCTGAGCTGCACCAAGACCTCTAACGATGCCCATTTGCCCGATGAGGAAAGTGAGACTCAGAGAGGCTTTACTTCCCAAGTGACCGCTGGAGGAACGTGAGACAGGGATGGGACCCAGATGCGTCAGGTCACAAAGCTCACCCTTCAGCCCCCTCCCGCCCCACCCCCGCCATGGTTTCAGGGTTCCCGTGATCGTGACCATCATCACTGACTCGATGGACGTGAGTCTGAGTGAACTCCGGGAGTTGGTGATGGACAGGGAGGCCTGGCGTGCTGCGATTCATGGGGTCGCAAAGAGTCAGACACGACTGGGCGACTGAACTGAATGGCTCTGAGTGAAATCATGCAGTTTTTGTCTTTGTCTGACTTATTTCGCTTGGTATAATGCACTCTAGGTCCATCCATGGTGTCACAAATGGCCAGATTTTATTCTTTTTCATGGCTGAGTAATATTCCATTATATATCTCTCTCTCTCTCCCACACACACATTTTCTTTACCCATTCATCTACTAACAAGCCCTTGAGTTGCTTCCATATCTTGGCTATTGTAAATAATGTTGCAATGATCATAAGGGTGCATATATCTTTCTAATCAGTGTTTTGTTTTCTTCAGATAAATATCCATGAGTGGAATTGCTGGATAATATAGTAGTCCTATTTTTAATTTTTTGAAATCTCTCCATACTGTTTTCCACAATGGCTACAGCAATTTATATTCCCACCAAGTTTGCCAAGCATTCCCTTTTCTCCTCATCCTTGCCAATCTGCCAAATTCTTAATTATGTCTTATCTCCTCGATCATGCTAAGCATTTTTTTTTTCCACACCATGAGGCTTGCATGGTCTGAACTCCTCTACAAAGTTTTTAACTCGGGCCCCAGCAGTGAAAGCGCCAAGACCTAAGCACTGGACCACCAGGGAATTCCCTATATTCTTTTATTTTACGTCTGCGTGCGTAACTCCAACACCTAGAGAGGTTGTTATATACATTTTTCTTATATACTACATATTCGTATTGTTTCATCCTGTGTCTCATTTTTGGTTTTTAGGTTTTGAGAAGAGTCTTTTTTTTTTTTTTTTGGTTTTTGTGAGATTTTGTTTTGTGTGTGTATGCCCTGGACATTGTCTTTGCAAAATCATCTGTAGAAATTATCTAACCCCAGGATGATAACTTCTTCCAGAGAGGATTTACAAGAGCCTGAAGGCACTGGCAGTCCTGGATCATCTTAATCCAAGTTTAGGAACTAGGATAAGTCCGAGCTGAGCTCCATTTAGGGTCCCCATTCAAAGCAACGGGGGTCCCCAAACACTTCTCTTGATAGGCCTGTCTCTTACCACCCAGGATGCACTCAAAAGCACTGATCAACCTTGCAGCATCTGAGCTGTTTCCTTCCTTCCCAAAGGAAAAGCATTTCTGAAACCAGGAACGCCCCCCTCATCTCCACATCTCAGCCCAGTGATTCTCTAGGGCCTTATTGATCTTACTGGTGCTTAGATGCTTTAAACAGTCTGTTGTTGTCTTGTGTTCTCATATATATATACCCATGTGTATATATATGGTGGTGGTTTAGTTGCTAAGTCGTGTCTGACTCTTGCAACCCCATGGACTGTAGCCCGCCAAGCTCCTCTGTCCATGGGATCTTCCAGGCAAGAATACTGGAGTGGATTGCCATTTCCTTCTCCAGGTGATCTTCCCGACCCAGGAATCGAATCCAGGTCTCCTGCATTGCAGGCAGGTTCTTTATTACATTTATATATATTTCTTACTTCTCTAATTACCTTCAGCAGTAGGTTAATCCACATTTCCTAGTCTCCTCTTTCTGAAATCAAGCATCATGATGTATAGGAAACTTCTGAGACATTTGCAACAGCATTAAAAAGGTGTATGTGTGTTTTTAAGCCAACAGTTTGCACAACATAGATTAGCATGTTATGGATTGTCACAGCAGAGTTTATGTTTCTGGGTTAAAAAAAAAAAGATCTGGGATTTATATAATGCATTGACTTTAATACCAAAGAGGGTTGGCTAATCAGGATTATAAACTTTCAAAGGGCAGAGTTAAATGTTGAGTTTATGTTTTGAACAAAGTCTAAATGTTTTGAAAATAAAATTAAATTCCCTGTTCATTTTAAAAGAACCATGGCCGGGGAAATTGACAGGAATGGTGGGTGGATGGAAATTTATAGGAAAGGATGAGGGTGATGGGAAGGGGAGCGGGCAGGTAGACCTGGGGAGAACACAGTGAGTTTGGCACTGGACGCCTTCCTTTACTGGGTTGGAGGGAATCCAGCAGAGAAATCTCTCCAGTGGCCAGAAGTGGGGTTCTAACCAGGCGATCTTGTAGAACAGAGACATGGACTTGGGAGCTGTTTGTGCACAGATTGGACTCACACCAGGCAACACCGGAGGAACATGAACAAAGCCAGGAGATGCCATCAGAGCACGTCCTTGGGGACAGAGGGAGGCAGAACACGCGCCAGGTGGTGGGGAGGAGGGAGAGGCAGCCCCAGGCATCTGGGATAAGGCTCTCTCGAAGCCTTGAGGATTGTAGGGTCAATTTCCTCCAAGACATTGAGGCTGAGGCGTGGAGGAGGACTCTGCTCATTCCGAGAGCAATTTCCGTCAAGAGTGTCGGGAACCTGGAGGCTGCTAAGAAGGGGTTGGGGAGTGAGTGGGAGGCCAGGAAGAAGCAGTGATGTGTGCAAACTTCTTTTTTAGAATGTGTGGGGCTCTGAAGGAAGGAATTGAGGTGGTGATTAAGGGAAGAGCCAGTGACAACTCCTGGAGGAAGTTTGTGGGCAGAAGGGAAGGAGCCAGGGCAGACAGAGGGACCAGAGGACCCCGGAGATGGGGCAGCACGGAGGGAGTCAGCGCCCGCCCCACGGGCCCCTGAGCTGCACCAAGACCTCTAACGATGCCCATTTGCCCGATGAGGAAAGTGAGACTCAGAGAGGCTTTACTTCCCAAGTGACCGCTGAAGGAACGTGAGACAGGGATGGGACCCAGATGCGTCAGGTCACAAAGCTCACCCTTCAGCCCCCTCCCGCCCCACCCCCGCCATGGTTTCAGGGTTCCCGTGATCGTGACCACCCCCATCACCACCACACGGCCACCGTCATCACACCCACCATGGCCTCCACCACGGTGACCACCGCCGCCCCTGTCCACCCCACCACAACAATTACGTTCACCAGTATGAGGTTTCCTGTGCTGGACACGTGCAGTTTCTGTCTTTGGGGTCTCCTATTCTGAGAACACACGTGAACAACAAAATAAACTAGCAGAGACACTCAGCAGCCAAACTTGTTGATCATATGGCCGGTCAGGAGCTCCGCTGTCCATAGTCAGACGGCTGGCGTTCCTGGTTTCTTCTTGGGGGAAGAGGTACATCAGAAACTGGCTTTTCCATTCGCTCCACTGGCCTCCCCATCACTCGTCCTCACTCCACCCCAAACCTTCTATTCATTGTCTCCGAGCTGGGAAAATTAAACAGATTTTTCTGAAGGAAAATCCTTAGGGAAGGGAATGTGTACAGAGGGATTAGGACTGGGCCGAGGCCCAGTCATTCTCGGTCCTCCTCTGAGACTCTTGGCTTCCTGTGGAAACATGCTCCCACTCTCTAGGGCCCCCTCCCCTCCCCCAACTCACCGCACCCCTCCCTGGTACAACCAGGGATGGGAAGCCCAGGGCTGCAGCCTGGCCGCACCACCCCCATGTGCCCGTGGGCCCCAGACCCTCCTCAGCCCTGCCACACAGTCCCTGTCCCCGAACCCCCAAACCTGAGGCTAAGAGAGATGGAAGTCTGGGATGTAAAGAGAGATGGGGTGGGCAGGAGTAAGGCCTGAGGATGCTCAGAAAAGTTTCCATGCAGAGCATCTCGTTCTGAGCTCCTCTGCCAATTCCCCCTCCTTACTAATCCCAGGATTAGAGAAAGTGAAATCTGGGAATTCAGGAGCCAGAGACCGGGAATGGGGCATGGGGAGGTGAAGGGGACCAGGCAGCTTGAACCTGCTGTGCGGTCTGGTCAGGCCTTAGACCTCCCCCAGCTTCACTTCCTCACTTGTCAAATGAGGGTCATCAAGTCCAACCGTGACTAGAGAGGATGTGTGTAAGATGTGGTATTGGTAAGTAGAGGCTAGTTACCTGTTACCATTGTTTTTATGAGCACAAATGCAAGGAGGGGTGTGAAAGAACAGGCGTGTCCTGAGCCCTGGAAGGCTGCACGGATAAGTGAGGAGCATGGCATTGACATCAGACAGGATCACAGCCCTGGCATCAGGTAGCAACCAGGCACTGGTGTCAGGCCTGGCTGGACCTCCTCCCTGCTGAGGGAGCCCGGCAGTGACTCCCTCTTCCCAGGCCTCCACTTCCACGTTGAAACACAAGGTGCCTTGCAGATCTCCTTCGGGACTGACAGCTAACATCGGTGCGGGTATAGAGCAGTGTCTGTCACGCCTGCCACATTTCTGTTGACATTTTGCCTCTGTCGGAACTTAGTGAGTCCCCTTCCCTCCCCCAACTCACCAGGGGTGAGGACCCGTGCTTCCATCCTCTGCTCTCCTCCAAGGGACAGTCAAGAGGTGCCTACCATCCTTCTCTTGTCTGACCTTTTTTAAATTTTTGGCTGCACCGAGTCTTTATGTGTGGGCTTTCTCTAGTTGCGGTGAGTGGGGGCTACTCCTTGTTGTGGTCCAGCACAGGCTTGATATTCTGGTGTCTTCTCTTGTTGTGGGATTCGGGCTGTAGGTCGCACGGGCTCAGCAATTGCAGCTCTCAGGCTTAGTTGCTTCAAGCATGTAGAATCTTCCCTCCCCAGGGATCAAACCCATGTCGCCTGCATTGGCAGGTGGATTCCTGCCCACTGCACCACCAAAGAAGCCTGTCTCCTCTGATTTTTGCCACACTCCTTTTCTCCTCTTCTCCAAAACCATACTCACCTGGCTTCAGTCACTTCCCTAGCTTCAGTGCCTACCATAGCTCTCTATTACTGCCCACATGTAAACCATCCTTCTCAGGATACCCCTGTGTTCCACCTTCCGGCCCTGTCTTCTCTCCCTCGTCTCACCAGACGCCCCTTGCTCTGAGCTGAATTGACCCTGGCTGACCCCCTGCTCCCCAGCTGTCTGCACAGCGCTCATCTTCTGCCACCTCCCTTCTCCCTCCTGCTGCAACTTCCGAGCTCGGCCCTGGCTCATCCATCTCTGAGCATCAGTGGATATAAGAAGTCACAGACAAACCAAGTTTCAAGCAGCGACCAAGAGGAAGCCTATCAATAATGGGCCCTAACATCGTTAGCAGGCGGATCGGCTTTGGGGAGAAGCAGGTAATCGAATCTCCCTCCGGTCTCCATCTGTCTCCATCGCCCCAGCTTCATCCTCTAGGTGCCCGCCCCGCATCCGGCAGCCCAAGCCAATGAGTCTCGGGTAATAATGCAATTCCATTCAAGAGAGCTTGGGTTCTTTGGGGACAAGGGGAAGGTTTCCAGAAGGATGGGAAAGAGGAGACAAGAGTCAGAGGGGACAAATACGGGAAGAGCACCCACCGCAAGACTGATCTGGGGGAGGCGGTGTGGAAAAGAGCCTGTCGTCTTTGATATTCTCGCTCCTCTGCCTTCCTTTGAAGTTTCTGGAACTGCGGCATGCGGGAGGGTTCTGAGCATGTAGAAGGTGCTTAGACACATAACTCCCACTCAGCAGGGCAAAAGGGCTCAGACTCTGGCACCAAGCTGCCTGGGATGGTGCCCCACCTCTTCCCTGGCCATGGATGTGACGAGAAAGGCCTATTTGACGTCTCTGTGTCTGGGTCAGCCCCTCTGTGAGATGCAGATGGTAGTAGTGATGCCCAACTCACAGCTGGCTGTGAGGACTAAATGAATTGACCCAGTGAAAGCCTAGGAGCGGGACCTGAGCTCTGACTGTTCCTGTCAGGGGAACTCTTACCATATCACATGGAGTGGGAATGGCTGCTCCTCAAGGGCCACCCAAACCCTGCCTGTTTGCAGCAAAATGGGGTGGGGGTGATAGCCTTATGGCTGGCAGTGGCTGGCAGCAGCTAAAATCCCCTTTCAGATCATAACTGAGCCCAACTCCCCACAGCATCTCAGGGGCAGTGCACTGAGGCTGCAGGCAGCATGGTCCCGGTGTACACAGCCAGCCCAGCCCCGGAGCTTCTCATTCCCCTGAGTGGGGTGAGGCTGACAAACAGCAAGAAGTGGGGCCCGCAGTCTCTGACCTGGGAGACCGCTTGAATGCGGTTACTGGGCCAGGCAGAGAAGCAGAGGGAGAGGTCAGCAGGATCTGGAAACACCGAGGCCCTCACAGGGAGCAGTGGGTAGCAGTGAATCTCTGGTTGCCAGTTCCCCATTCTTTTATTCCAGAAAAACTTATGTCGGCTTGCTCTGTGCTGGGGCTGGCGTGAGTCCCTGGGACTCCAAGAAGGAAAGACAGGATCCCTGTCCTCCAGGCCACCAGTTCTGGTGGGGTGAGCAGCGGCAGTCAAGCATAGTAAGAACAGCTACCGCTGGGGCGCACCCTGAGAGAGCTGGAGTCAAGGAGAAGGGGGCCATATAGAGGTAGTTTTAACAAAATTGGAACTCTATTGAGCATGCTCAAAATTTATATTTTTTTAGCGATAACTTCTTGCTTTAATAAATAGCCATCCACAACACGACTGCACTAGGTTACATCCTACAGCATAATATGATGTGTCATAATTTCTTTAGCCATTTCTCTACTGTAGGGTTTTTAATTTTTCTCTAGTTTCCACTGTTACACATAAGGCTGTGGTGAACGAATATTCTCTTATACAAACAGCTGTTCATTTCTTTGACTGTCACTCTTCCTAGAAGTAAAATTGCTCGGCCCAAAGCAAGATGCATTTTTTTCAAATCTTGCTCCTTAGGCATGATCTCTTGTTGTAGGACATCCTGGTGATGAGCCCAGGGGAGGAGGGCCCCACTTCAGCAGGACCCTCTAGGGAATGTCCAGCTGGGATTTCTTCTAGCCTGTGTTTATCCATCACAGGAGTATCAACCCTTGTTGCTTTCCAGGGAATGCTACAAATTCTTACAGCCTTGGAACCTTTTAAGCCCCATGTGAAATGGGACTAGAGGCCAAGCTGCTCAAGCCTAAAGAACAGCATCCACTATAGAATGTTTGGGTCAGTGTGTTGGTTAGGACTGCATTAGGCAGCAAGTATCAGAAACCTGATTTCAGAGGCTTAACCAAAAAGGGCTTATTTTCCTCATACAATGAGAAGCACAGTGATAATAGCAACTTAAGACTGATGTTCCACATCCACACTGCCCTTCATGACCTAGGCTTCTCTAGCTTTCCTTCCCTTCAGTCTGAGCACATGGCTTTCCTCCTCATGTTCATAAGATGACTGCTGGACCTCCAGCCATCACATCCATATTCCAGTCAGGAAAAGGGGGAAGAGTGAAGGGCAAGGCATGCTGCCTGCTAAAAATCCCTACCCTCTTTCATTCAGGAAAACCATACAGTTATCTGCACTTCCACCTCATTGGCAAGAACTATGTCACAAGGCCCACAGTTATTATGAAGAAACAGGAGTCTACATTGCCCTGGAGAGAATTGGACTTGTATAAGTAAGGAGGGCAGGGAGAAGGGCTGCCACCTTGCCCACCCAGCATGACAAACTGCACAGATTCCTGAATGCCTCTCCCTAGAACCAGCAGCCTGGAGGCAGTGAGTTTCCCAAACCCAGCGAGATCCAAACAGAAGTGACAACTTGGCCAAAACTCATGGAGGGACTCAAACAACAGAAAGGAATCAAGAGACTCCCCAGATCTCTCTAGCCTCCGGGCTTTGAGGAAGAGTCCCACACCCTTAATTATTACATAAGTTTTATTTGATGCAGAAAGTATCTTGAACCTGGCTTCCTGGGTGGCTCAGTGGAAGAGAATCTGCCTGCCAATGCAGGAGACACAGGTTCGATCCCTGGGTCAGAGAGATCCCCTGGAGAAGGAAATGACAACGCTCAGTACTGTTGCCTGGAAAATCTCGTGGACATAGGAGACTGGCAGGCTATAGTCCATGGGGCCAAGCAAAAGAACAACTTAGCAACTAAACAACAACAGCAGGGTTCGGAACAGTGCCTGGTGCATGGTGAAAGGGAAAGTGAAGTCACTCAGTCGTGTCCAACTCTTTGTGACCCTGTGGACTATAGCCTACCAGGTTTCTCCATCCATGGGATTGTCCAGGCAAGAATACTGGAGTGGGTTACCATTTCCTTCTCCAGGGGATCTTCCTGACCCAGGGATCGAACTCAGGTCTCTGGCATTGGAGGCAGACGCTTTAACCTCTGAGCCACCAGGGGTATGGTAATGCTACATAAATCCTTGTTGAATAAATAAATAAACTCATAAACATGAAAAAAAAAAGAAAATATTGTGAACCAAAAGTTCTAAATTCAAACCTCACTCTTCCCCTTACCATGTAATCTTGAGCTGCTGCTGCTGCTGCTGCTAAGTCACATCAGTCGTGTCCAACTCTGGGCGACCCCACAGACAGCAGCCCACCAGGCTCCCCCGTCCCTGGGATTCTCCAGGCGAGAACACTGGAGTGGGTTGCCATTTCCTTCTCCAGTGCATGAAAGTGAAAAGTGAAAGTGAAGTCGCTCAGTCGTGTCCAACTCTTAGCGACCCCATGGACTGCAGCCTACCAGGCTCCTCCGTCCATGGCAGTTTCCAGGCAAGAGTACTGGAGTGGGTCGCCAGTGCTTTCTCCAGTAACCTTGAGCAAATTCCTAAATTTTCTGAGCCTTAGATTTGCCTGCTATAAAGCAGCAATAAACAACCATAATTATTTAATAATGAACAGGTGCCAGGTACTATGAAAATTATTTACTTAACTTATTTAGCTTCGACAACAACCCTATGAGATGGTTATTGTAATTGCAGATGAGAAACTACAGCCCCAAAGGGGTCACAGTGAGGTAGTGTTCTTTACCCCTGCACCATCCCTCCTTGTCAGAGTCTTTGAGGTGAAGTGAGATCTACATTGTAAACCATAATGTGCTTCCCAAAGAGTCCACTGAAAGAAAAACACCAGCTCCACTTACTTATTCAACAAATATTTATCCAGTGCCTGCTATTCTCGGGACTTTTTTATAGGATGCATCAGTGAAGCAAAGAGACGAAACTTTCCATTCTCAAAGAGCCTGAATTTTAATGGAAGGAGACAGACAATAAAATAAATGAGCTTTGTATTTATATATATTTGCCAGATGGTGATGATAAGAGCTCTGGAGAAAAGTAAGGCAGAAACAGGGGTGTCAGGGTGACTAGGGTTTGTCACTTTCCAAAGGCATCACGAGGAGACATTTGACCGAAAACCTGAGGAGGTGGGGAAAACTGTCATGGGAACTCCTGGGGAAGGCTCTTTCCTGGAATCTTTGAGAAACAAGAAGGCTCAAGTGGCTGCAGTGGATTAAGGAAGCAAAGTAGGGGACTTCCCTGGTGGTCCAGGGAAATCCTCCTGCCAATTCAGGGGACACAGGTTCGATTCCCAGTCCTGGATCGAACTTAGTTGCCTTGGGGCAACTAAGCCTGCACTCTGCAATTAGAGAGTAGCCTCTTCTCACCATAACTAGAGAAAACCCACATACAACAATGATGATCCAGTGCAACCAAAAATAATTTCTTTAAAAAAGGAAATTTTTTAAATATATTTTTTATGCTAAAAAAAAAAAGAAGCAGCAGCAGAGTGGGGGGAGGAGGTCCAAGCAGCAATGGCGAGACATCCGTCAAGGTTTTGTGGGTCACATATAAGAATGTTGAAGGAGATGGGAGCCTCTGAAAGGTTCTCAGCAGTGGAGCAATGTGATCTGGTTTGTGTGTTAACAGGATCACACTGGCTGCTCTTGAGGATAGATCGTGTGGAAGGGAAGCAGAGAGTTCAGTTAGGAGGGGCTCTTGTGCTGACCCGGCTGAGAGGATGGCAGCTTGGACCAGGTGTTAATGCTGGAGCTGCTGAGTAGTGGTTGGAAGATGGAGGCATTCTGAAGTTAGAGCCAACAGATTTGCTCACAGATTGGAGAAAGGATATGAGAAGGAAAAAAAAAGAGGTTTCAAGGAGGACTATAGATTTGTTTGTCTAAAGAATTTTTTATTTTAAACAAACGTTTGTGGGAGGGGGGTTCATGTTTGGGAGTTCGTGTAAAAATTAATTAATTAATTAATTAATTTAATAAATTAATAAATTAATAAATAAGCAATACAAAAATAAACAAACGTTTATTTTAGGTAGATAAATGTTCTGGTTATTTATCACTATGTAACATTTGTCTCCAAGCCTAACACAATAATTTTGAAATCTAACATTAAAACTTAAAACTATAGCCTAACTTTACTGTCTAAAACAATCCCATTTTATTATATCTCACAATTTTGAGGGTCAAGGATTGAGACTGGGCTCAACAGGGCAGTTCTGCTCCACATGGAGTGTCCTATGGGGCCCCTTGGTTGATAGCTGGTCTGGTCTAGGATATCCAGGATAGCTTCATTCACCTCTTGTGCTGGGTGAGAGCTTTTAGAAGGCTGGACAATGCTGGGATCCTCTCCATGGCATCCTGCAAGTGAGGCAGCTGAACTTCTTTTCTGGTGGTCCAGGACTCCAAGAGATGGAAGCTGCCAGTCCCCTGGTCTGAGCAACATAAGGAAGGAGTTGTCCTTGGACCTGGGATGAGGAGACTGTGGGGAAAGCCGGTTTGTGAGGCAGGAACAGGAGTTTAGTTTTGAACATGCTGATTTTGATGTTCCCATCAGTCATCCAGGCAGAGATGCCAGGAAGCCAATTTGAATACACAGGTTTGGAGTTTAAAGAAAAGGCTTGGGCTTAAGACAGAAACAAAGGCATCACCAACATACAAATACCATGAGAGTAAGTTAATTTGCCAAGGGAATATGTATGTATATAATCACTCAGTCCTGTCCAACTCTTCGTGACCCCATGGACTATATACAGCCACCAGGTTCCTCTGTCCATGGGATTCTCCGGGCAAGAATACTAGAGTGGGTAGCCATTACTTTCTCCAGGGGATCTTCCCAACCAAGGGATCAAACCCAGGTCTCCTGCGTTGCAGGCAGATTCTTTACTGTCTGAGCCACCGGGGAAGCCCTGCCAAGGGAACAGGTACAGATAAAAAAGAGAAGAGGGGCGAGGACTGAGTCCCGGGGCTCTCCATGGCTGGAGGTCAGAAGGATGAGAAGAAAGCAGCCAAGGAGACCAAGAATGCAAAGCTGGAGAGGTGGGAGGAGAAAGGAAAGAAAATACAGACGACTTATCCACATATAGGCATAAAGCCTTTCCAAAAGCTAATGCTGTTTAACTAAAAATTGCCCTTCAATAATACATTCTATGTAAATACTCTTGGAAGTGCAGGATGCTTCATGGCTAGTGATGTTCTTGATAGTGTGGGTTCTGAGGGTGAAAGACAGGAGGCAACCTAAATGTTTGACGACAGAGGACTGGTTACATAAATTATGGCAGATTCATAGGATAGGGTAGCATGCCCCTACCAGTCCATGAGGTCGCAGAGTCAGACTCTACTGAGAGACTAACATGGAAACCTAGATTTTAAAAAATATGCTCAAAATACTGAATGATCTGTGGACAGGTTTATCTTTGTGATCTATTACAAAGTGAAAACCAGCAGGTTATAAATTGCTAGGGTCAACCAGATCCCTGTAATCGGTCCACTAGGAACGTGGCAACCATTCTAGGCATTTCAAGCAGAAAGGGATTTAGTACTGAGAATGAGGTGTTTACAAAGCCGTAGAAGAGCTGGCTGTACGGTTCACGGCAAGCTTTTAGGTGCTAGGAAGTTGCTGAAACCGCAGGACACCTGAGCCTTCAGCCCCAACACAGAGAAAATGCCTGAAGGCTGCTCCAGAATCTTCTATCTGCCGAAGCTGACACACCTACCCTCGGCTGCTGAGAGAACAATGCTATGATTTATGCGTCTCTCCCTCTTGCCAGATCTCAATACAAGTGCCTCTCCTAGGCTGGCGGGGATTCTGAGAACTGTAGCTCCCTGGCTTCCAGCCCCTGCTGGGCAGAGGAAAGCACAGACCGGGGGAAGGAAATGATATTGAGTTGCCAGCAAACAGTACTGCACGCTTTTACAAATATTTCTTTGCAAAGATAATATGCCTGGAGAAAAGATGGAAAGCATAAACACGGTAGTGGGCCAAGTAACGTCAAACCCTCCCCTCAAGATGTCTCTGCTCTCATGCCTGGAATTTGTAAGGGTATTATTAATATGTTCCCTGGCAAAAGAGACTTTTTGATTAAGGTTTCAGACCTTAAAATAAGGAGGCTTTCCTAGATTATCCGGGTGGACCCAGTCTAATCACATAAACCCTTAAAAGCGGAGAACATTCTCTGGCTGAAAGTAGAAGAAAGATGGGGCAAAAGAGGAAGACAGGAGAGATGATGGGAGGGATGTCAGAGAAAGTCCGATGAGTAAAGTCCAATGGCTACTTCCTGCCATTGCTACTTCTGAAATGTAGGGGCCTCACGCAATGAGCAGAGAGAGATCTCTACAGGCTAGGGACTCCCAACAGACAGCCAGCAAGGAAACAGTCCCACACTGCAAGGAACTAGATTCTGCCAAATTTTGAATGAGCTGGAAGTGGATGCATTCCCCGAGCCTCCAGAAAGGAAAACATCCCTGCCGACACTTTGATGTCCGTCTCCTGAGACCCTAAACCAAGAAACTAGTCAAGCACACTGAAACTTCTGATCGACAGAAACTAACATGATAAATGGGTATTGCTTAAAGCCGCCAAGTTTGTGGTTGTTTGCTATGGCTGCAGAGAAACGAATACCAGCCTCAAGATACTGCATCTGGTTTTCTCTGGGTAATTGGACAGCGGTCATTTATTTTTTTCTTTCTTTTCTTCCTTGTTTTTCATTTTCTGAATTTTCCCTCTCTGCTATAAAAAAACATGTATCCCCTTTTTGGGCAAGAGTGCACTAAATCGCTTCAGTCGTGTCCAACTTTTTGCGACTCCGTGGACTGTAGCCCACCAGGCTTCTCTGTCCAAGGAATTCTCCAGGCAAGAATACTGGAGTGGGTTGCCANTCTCTGCTATAAAAAAACATGTATCCCCTTTTTGGGCAAGAGTGCACTAAATCGCTTCAGTCGTGTCCAACTTTTTGCGACTCCGTGGACTGTAGCCCACCAGGCTTCTCTGTCCAAGGAATTCTCCAGGCAAGAATACTGGAGTGGGTTGCCATTCCTTTCTCCAGGGGACCTTCCCGATTCAGGGATTGAACGCAGGTTTCTTGCATTGCAGACAGATTCTTTACCATCTGAGCCACCAGGGAAGTCCGTCTACACAAAGAAGAAGGCTTTTCCGAGGAAACTGTTATTCCAAAAAGCAGCCAAGTCGCGCACCATCTTGGCTCGTCTCACACAGCACATCTGGGACGTGTTTACTAGCAGCTTACCCCCTCCCCCGCCGGGGGGCCTGGGCCTGATGCAGAAAATGAGAAGAACTGGAAATGAGTACGACTCATGCCAAGTCACTCACCAGGGCTCACCAGGGGCACCTACTTTTCCACAGGAAGCCACGTCATTTAAGAATCCATCATGATTTTGCAAGATGATTCTAGGAAAAGCCCTTTGGGTTGTGGCTGGTAGGGACCAACTCAAATGCCCTAAGGGTTCTTCATTTGGAATGCACCCCGCCTTGTTCCGCAACTCCAGGTCCAAACTCAGGGGCCCATCTGGCCTCTTTCTATCCAACCCCCTCCCTCAAATGCCCACCCAGAGTCCTAATGCCCCCAGGGCTAGGGTCTACCTTGATCTTGCCATCCCTAGAGGAGCTGGATTTCCTCCATGCCCCAGTCTGATGGGCTTCCCTGGTGGCTCAGATGGTAAGGAATCTTCCTGCAGTGCAGGAGAACCGAGTTCGATCTCTGGGTCAGGAAGATCCCCTGAAGAAGGGAATGGCAACCCGCTCTAGTATTCTTGCCTGGGAAATCCCACAGACAGAGGAGCCTGGTGGGCTACACACAGTCCATGGGATCGCAGAGTCGGACACAACTGAGCAACTAACACTCACTCACTCTAGCCTGATGGCAGGAGCCTCTGCTGGCTGATCGTTTCCCCTCACACTCTTTTCCCAGCTTCCTCTGGCTGGGAAATGGAGTTCATCCCAGTTGCCCCTACTATGTGCCAAAAGTAGCAGAGACTCAAGAATTCTTTAATACAGCATCATCAACATCCAGAGGTCATTGCATTCAATCCCCTGCCTCCGGGGAATGACTCCATTCAGTCCAGCCTGCCTCCTGTGACTGACTGATCACTCTCTTCCTCATTTTTCCTGAAACTTGGTTTACCCCCCACACCTGTGTCTATGCTCTTGATCTCTCATGAGGAAAGAGTGGGATGTGTTTATATTCACTCAGTCATATGAACACAGCCACAAAGCCACCTCCCTTCCTCTTAAATGACTGGATCAATTAAGAGCTGAAGGGGGAGGGGGTTGTGGGTCTGGAAGATGCAGAGATCCTGAGTCAAGGGCTTGTTCCTTCTTGTAAAGAGAGGAAAGCCAGTGCAGAGAAGACATCTAAAAAGCCCTCTCGTCTCTTTCTGAATACCTGGCTTCAGCCCATCATGTACACAGGTGCCCTCGGCCACTTTGATGCCCCTGCACCCAACACAGACCACACTGGAAAGTCCCTTCCTCCCTCCCCTAACCCTGGGCACCACAGAGTTCACCCAAAGGTGATGATGAAGTCAGCCAGGTTCCTAATAATGGGTCATAGCCAGAGGACCCTACAACTGCATCAGGAAATGGAGGGAAGGTGGAGCAAGGCCTTGTTTTTAGACTAAAGAACAGCCCTCAGCTTCCGTGGTGATCCAGTGGTGAAGAATCCACCTTGCAATTCAGGAGACACTGGTTCGATCCCTCGTCGGGAAACAAGATCCCACATGCTGTGGGGCAACTAAGCCTGAGCATTGCAACTAAAGAGTCCAGGCCCTGCAATAAAAGACACCATATGATGCAATGAAGAGTCTGCATGCCGTAACTAAGACCCAACACAGCCAAATTAAATACATAGATAAATGTTAAAAAAAAAAAAAAAAAGAAAGAAAGAAAAGAAAAAAACCAACAACCCAGCCCTCAGAACCCTGCAGGAGATAGGAGGAGTGCTTACTGCTCTCAGAAGCACTGAGTGAAGTCCAAATGCTGAAAAGTAACCAAACCAGGCTGGATGTCTTCCTGGTTCTCCTGGCAGTTCCCGGGGGCTCCTCTAGCCTGCCTCAACTCCCCTACTGTAGGTGTGCCCACCTGTGGAGATGCCATCAGCCTGAGAAAAACCTGAGGGTCAGACCCATGTCTCCTCAAAAAGACTGGGACTTGAAATCACTCTGAGGGCGATAGAGGGGTAGAAAACTTTCAAGGACAAGCAGAAGGGCCCTGATTTCCTTCTAAGACCCTCTGCCCCCTGCTCTTTAGCTCTCACTGGTCTTCCTCCTTTCCCTGGCCCTCCCCACCCGCTGGGTGCGCACTAAGCTGCTTCAGTCGTGTCCAACTCTTTCAACCCCATGGACTGTAGCCCACCAGGCTCCTCTGCCCATGGGATTCTCCAGGCAAGAATACTGGAGTGGGTTGCCATTTCCTTCTCCAGGGGATCTTCCTGACCCAGGGATTGAATCAACATCTCTTATGTCTCCTGCATTGGCAGGCAGGTTCTTTATCACTAGTGCCCCCTGGGAAGCCCACCCCCTACTCAGCTCTATTTCCTTTCTGAGTCTTGGAGGGGTTTCTTGTGGATCTGAGTTCCCGTGTGGACTGGAGGCTGAGAGCCCACATCCTGACCTTTGGCTTCTCCCTGGCTCTCGCACCTCCACCCTATCTCCACACCTCTGCTTCCAAGGGAGGAATAATCAACCAAGGAAGAAGCTCTGAGCTAAGGATGGGTATATTTGTTCGGTCAGGTCAGTTCAGTCACTCAATCATGTCTGGCTCTTTGCGAGCCCAGGCACACCAGGCTTCCCTGTGTGTCACCAGCTCCCCGAGCTTGCGCAAACTCGTCCACTGAGTCGGTCATCCCCTCCAACCATCTCATCCTCTGTTGACCCTTCTCCTGCTGGCTTCAATCTTTCCAAGCATCAGGGTCTTTTCCAATGAAACGCCAAAGTATTGGAGTTTCAGCTTCAGCATCAGTCCTTCCAGTGAATATTCAGGACTGATTTCCTTTAGGATGGACTGGTTGGATCTCCTTGCAATCCAAGGGACTTTCAAGCATCTTCTCCAACACCACAGTTCAAAAGGATTGGGTTAATAAAAAAGCAGAATACGTGAAGACTAAATGTGGTTCCTTTCAGAAAAGCAAGGAGGCCAAACACTGGGAAACTCAACACAACCCACAATCTTAATATGTAAACAACATATTTCATGGGAAGAGTCTAGAAGTAGCTCCATATGAGAGACAGATGTCAGCTGTCCCCATCAAATACCACCACGAGTATTTAACATAAATTTGGAGTTACTTGACAATGCAATTAGACAAAAAAATAAAATAAGTATAAATATTCTAAAGAGAAAGCATAATTATTATCATTGGATGATATTCTATACATGGATATTCTAAGAGGATCAGCCAAAAGGCTTCTGGTAATAATCAAAGGATTTAGTAAGGTGACTAGCTTAAAAACAAGATTTCCAGGACTTCACCGGTGGTCCAGTGGTTGGGACTTTGCCTTCCAATGTGGGGGATGCAGTTTCGATCCCTGGTCAGGAAGCTAAGATCCCACATGCCTCACAGCCAAAAAAATGAAACATAAAACAGAAGCAATATTGTCACAAATTCAATAAAGACTTTAAAAATGTTCCACATTAAAAAAGATCTTAAAAAAAATTTTTTTTTAATAACAAGATTTCCTAAACACAAGAATTAAGTTCCCATGCACAAAGTCAATAAAATCAGGACATGAAATGTAGAAAAAATGTGCAGGGGTACATGGAAAGAGCTATACAATCCAAATGAGGGGCTTTATCATGGACTTGAATAAATGGAGACAGAAAGACTTTGTTCTTGGATAAAAAATCAGTAACAGTGAAAGCACGTCAAAGTTCCCATAATGAATCCATTAATTTAATAGATTTTTTTTATATAAAATGTGACAAAGTGACTATAAATTCATCTGGAAAAATAAACAGAAAAGACTAGCCAGAAAATTCCTGGAAGAAAAGAAGCAAACCAGCAAGGGGAGGGGAGTGGCCCTATGAAATACTTTTAAAAATATTATACAACTATAACAATTAAAATAGTATGGGACTGGTACAGGCAGACAGATCAATAGTAAAGAATGCTGAAATAAACTGACCCAAATCAACATAAGAATTTAATTCAACATACTGAGACACTAGGACAAAAAGAAATAAATCTAAATTCCCTACCTCACTCCTAACACTGAAACAAATTTTAACAGGATCAAAGATTAAAAAAAAAAAACTTTTTTTTTAAAGAAAACATTTGAAAGCTAAAGCCATAAAAATGCCAGAAGAAAATGTATGTAAATATTTTTATGATCCTGGGGTAGCAAAGTATTTCCTAGTCACAGAAGAAAACAGAAGTCACAACAGAGAAGATTTGTAAATGCATCTATGTAGAAATTAAAAGAAGAAAACTCCATAAACAAAATCAAAGGATGAAATAAGAGAATAACACCCACAAGATGTATGACAAGGTGCTCATTTTCCTTATTTAAAAAAGACATCTTTTATAAAGCAATAAGGAAGACAATAATCCAATGGGAGATAGATTTGTAAATGCATCTATGTAGAAATTAAAAGAAGAAAACTCCATAAACAAAATCAAAGGATGAAATAAGAGAATAACACCCACAAGATGTATGACAAGGTGCTCATTTTCCTTATTTAAAAAAGACATCTTTTATAAAGCAATAAGGAAGACAATAATCCAATGGGAGAATACAGGTGAAGAATATACATAGGTCATTCACAAAAAACACGCTGGCTGATAAAAATATACGAATGTTCCATTTCACTAACAATTGTAAATGCAAATGGAAACAAGATATAATTTCTCACATATCAGATTGGCAACGATTAAGAAGATTCCCCCTTTTTTTTTTTTTTTGGCTGCACCAGGCCTCAGTTGTGGCACACAGGTTCTTAGATGCAGCATGTGAGATCTGTTTCCCTGACCAAGGGTCAAACCACCGGCCCCCTGCATCTGGAGCACAGAGTCTTAGCCATTGGACCACCAGGGAAGTCCCTAAGAAGAGTCATACCTCACAAGGTTATGGTTACAGGGCTGCCTCATGATGGAAGGGAAACTAGGACAGAGTGGAGAACAATTAGGCATTACCTACGAAATTTTAAATGTTCACACTCTTTGACCTATAAGTTCAGCTTCTTGGATTTTTATCCTGTAAAAGCATTTTGCATGTGCCTAAAGATAGATGGACAAAGATGTTCACTGCAGCATTGTTTATAATTTTTGCAAAGGAGCAGTTCGGGGAACAACCCAGAGTTTCATTTATAGGGTCTCAGTTAGAGTGAAATTCTATGCAGCTATTAAAAAGAATAAGGAGGTTTCTATATATACTATTGTCGAAAGATATCTAAGATAATAATAAGTGAAAAAAAATGAGTTGCTAAACTTACCTATAATATGCGTGCGTTGCTAAGTCACTTCAGTTGTATTTGACTCCTTGCAACCCTATGGACTTTAGCCTGCCAAGCTCCTCTGTTCCTGGGATGCTCCAGGCAAGAATACAGAAGTGGGTCACCATGCCCTCCTCCAGGAGATCTTCCTGACTCAGGGATCAAACCCGCATCTCTGCATATGACTCCTGTATTGGCAGGCAGGTTCTTTACCACTAGCGCCACCTGGGAATTCCTACCTGTAATATGGCCTAACATTTGTAAAATAAAATTTAATATAATATACTTTAATTGGACTTCCCTAGGGGTCCAGTGGTTAAGAATCTGCCTGCCAATTCAGGGGAATTGACAGGTTCAGTCCCTGATCTGGTAAGATCCCATGTGCTACAGGGCAACTTAAGCCGGTGCGCCACAACTACCGAAGCCCGCTACAGCCCATGAGCCACAACAAGAGCAGCCTCCGCAGTGAGAAGCCCACTCACCGTGACTAGAAACCAGCCTCTGCTCTCTGCAACTAGAGAAAGCCCGTGTGCAGCCCAAAGACCAGTGACTACATAATTTTTTAAAGTATGCTTTAATTATGCCTTGGCCTAGTCACACCTCCTCCTTCAGAGGTTCCTAAGGAAGTTCAGTGCATAAGAACAGAGGTAAAAGGAAGCAAAATATCATGTTATTATTAGCTGGGGCCCTGACTGCAAACCCGAACTCCAGTTGCTAGAACAAAGGCCCTTCTGACTCGCTCCCAGCAGAGGATGCAGTGGTTCACAAGGCCTGTGCTCCCACTGCCTTTGTCCCCATTACTCCACCTGGATGTGACTCGATACCTCTGACCCCGAGAACAGCTTCATGTCTGTACAGATGGATCTGCTTTGCTCAGAAGAGCCCCACCCACTAGCAGCCCCAGCATTTCTCCCTTCTGGGTGTGAGGGCAGGGAAGACAGACCAGGGGAAGGCAGGGGAAGGGGTTGACCCAACTTCTGGGGTCAGAGGTGATGAGCCCTGCCGGATGCAGGGGGTGGACCAGTGCCAGGAATCACAACAGCTGGTGGCTCGGTTTGTGGGTGAGTGGGCAGCCAGCCTGCTGTGGTGAGGAGGGAAAGGCTTTGTGGGAAACACGGTTGGCGGAAATAGCCAGCATGGTGTGCTCCATGGCCTCTGGGGAGGGGACCCTCGCTCTCGGCCAACACCCCAGGCCCTGTCCCTGGGCACCACAGACCACCTGTAGGCTTTGAGTCACTTCCTTTTTGTGTTTTCCTTTCTGCCCAGGTAGGCTCCTGACTCAGAGCCCTCCTTCTCTCCTTCCTGTCCCTCTATGACTCACCGGCAAGGACAAGACCCACCTGAGGGCCAGGAGAAAGGGGACCCTGACTTGGGAGAAGTGCCTTTACCTTGCCTTACCTCTGTCCCTCCAGTAACTGGGTCTCCCTGACACAGAGCTGGCCTCAGCTCTAGGGGAGGCCCAGCTCAGAGGCCATCTCAGTCTGCCCTCTGCATCTAATCCAATAGGAACCAGAATCCTCATCAACTCCTTGCTTCAGAAAGGTTAGAGCACTTCCTGTCTCCAGTTTCAACAAATTCAGCCTTCCTTCCCAGGCTATGTACGCTGGCCCTGCTCTCTCCTCTCCTGCATTGCAGCAAAATCCCTCCAGGGCGAAACCATATCTCATTCCTTTAAAAAATGTTTTCTAATTGAATCAGTCTCAAGCTAAGTCTCCAGAGCAGCAGCCACAGGCCCAGCTGGTTGAGAAACACAGAAATGGAGTCTATCCATCATTAGGGAGACTTTCTCTACTTTCTCTACCCCAGTGACAGACACTATGGCTTGTCTACTCAGTCTCTGTCCCCAGACCCCTTTTCTTCTTCAAAACCCAGCCCCATGCCTCGCTAGACAGGGAAGCCTCATTCTCCCTACCAAGAGTTAACCAAGGAATGTGCGCGTGCCTTACCTTTGCCTGTGAGAGTCAATGGTAAGTTTTGCTACTGGCACTTCAGAGAAAAGTTTACTTGATCTGAAAAATACACCCAGAGGAACTTCTGCCTTGTAATACAAAGGACACAGGTTCAATCCCTGATCTGGGAACTAAGATCCCACATGTCACAGAGCAAGTAAGCCCACACATGGCAACTACTGAGCCCACACACTTTGGAGCCTGTAAGCCACAACTACAAATTCTATGTGCTGCAATGAAAGATCTCACATAATACAATAAAAATACTAAGATTCAATGCAGTCAAATAAATATTAATTTTATTAAAAATATACCCACAGAAAAAGATGGTCCTTCTTCAACCTCCAGACATATCATGTCTGGATGTGATGTCTGGATTTTCAGCAGCCATCTTGCAACCATGAGGCAAACTATAGTACTTAAGGAGCAAGCCAACATCTGAGAGCAGAGCAGAAAAACAGAAAGAACCAGGGTGCTTGATGAAGTGGTAGATCCACTCATTTAACCACCCTGGACCCACCCTACCTCAGGACATTTTTTTCTTATGAAATGAAAACTTCCTGCATTATCTAAACCATTTTGAGCTGGGTTTTCTGTGACTTCCAGTCAAAAGTTCTTATGATACAGCTTGGTGTTTGGGAAGTCTGGCTGAAGAAAGCAAATGAGTCGTTGTAAGGAAGGAGGATGTGTGGCCTGAGGAGAAAGAAGATCACATTTTCCAAACCTCTGGCTCATCTTCTGCCCCAGGACATGAGCTGGGGGCTGAGAAGAAATGTGGGCCAAGTGTGGTTAGAGATGAGATAAATGGGGGGTGAAGTGAGGGGACCTCAGGGAGTCAGCAGCTCAGATGTGGCGAGGGAGAGGAACAAAGATGTTCATTACAGCATCTTTTCTAATTGCTAAGAATTCTTTAAAAAAAGAAAAAAAGCTGGAAACAACTCAGCAGTTAATTTATAGAGAATTGTTTAAATAAGTTACAGCACATGTCTAGACTAGGAGCAACCTATCAACAGAGCCCTGGAAGAAGAGGTGATGGTTTAGCAGGGACCCTGGATGGGGTCATGTGGTTCTCCCCACCCAGGACCTCCAGGGAGAACCAAGTCTCCAAGCCCAGCAGGAGCTTGGGTTCAGGGTTCAGTTACTATCATACATTCCTTTATGTTTTGCAATCCAATCCCTGATCCCCCAGAACAGCTCTGATCCCCTAGGACAACAACTCCCTCCTTGAGCGCAAGGACCCTTGTTCTGCCTCTGGGGGCTGACCTGAACCCCATGCAGTACTGGGGGCCCGATTCAAGGGGGCCCAGGAGGAAGGGACCATTTGGGAAATGTGAGAAAGGATGGAGGACAGTCCACAAAAAAGAAACAGGCTGGAAAGACCAAGGTTTCCAGAGCTCAGAGGTGGCCGGAGGAAGAAAGGAAAGAAATAGGCTCTAGAGAGAGGGAAAGAGGGGTTCAGGTGGGGATGGTGGCACTAGAGAGCAGATTTGGTCTATACAGCACCGTGGGGAGGGGCACCGGGCCACACACCCCATCAGACATCTCACCTCCCAAACCAGGCAAGCTCACACACACGTGTATTTGTGTATGTGTGTGTGTGTGCGCGTGCAGATGCCTGAAATAAACGTTTCATAAAACCACACTTCAGCTACTACAGGTAAGAGGCTATATTTCCTACTCTGTTCTGTTTTGTGTTTTGAAAATACTGGTCACGAGTGGGGAATTAATTTCCCACCCCACTAGCAGGTCACGACCTGCAGCCTGAACACCCTGCCCCAGGGCAGTAACACTCCAGGAGTCACCTACCCACCAACCACGGCTGCCCAGGACAGGGCAGTGCAGACTCGACACAAGGCACTCAGACTCTTAGTAGCTATTTGACAGGGTGATTTTATGGCTGTTGTATCCAACAATAAAATGTTGGGGCTTGTCCTTTGGATGTCTTATTTTCTTTTTCTAGCAATTCTTCAGTACTGTATTTTATAATTTTATTGGTCTCTGACAAATTGGAATTTAAAAGAAAACAACTGATCCTTCCCCCAGGCAGTCTGAGAAGCACTGCTTCAGAGGAGAAGGGCCCTGCCCAGCAGCTCACTGTCGAAGACGGAAGATTTCTCTGGAGAGTGGCCTGGAGGCCCTTCCCTCCACCAGGTCCGCACACAGAAGCCCGGTTATCTGCCTGTCCATCAAGGCTGGTCCAGAAGGGTGCCTGCCTGCCTCCGCGTTCCTCCCTGGGCTCCCACAATGCCCTGCGCAGACTCCTGCTACATTAGTTCATGCTTCTGTTTGGTCGGCTCTTGAGGGACTCACATACACGGCATTCAGGCCCAATGCTTTGCACATAGTATGCATCCCAGAGGAAGAGAGAAGGGAGGGCAGAGGCAAAGTGGGAAGAGGAGGTGTGGACTCCGTACGGTCACAGGGATGAGAAGTTTGGATCCAGGCTCCTCCCAAAGCCAGAGAAACACCCTGGATGGAGATGCTGGGGAAATCCCAGCCAAGTTGGACTGGGGCCCCACGGGAGCAGAGAAGTAGCAGGCTGCTCTGAACCTGGCCTCCCCAGGCACCTCGGGCCAGCCCTGAGGAAGGGAGACTAAGGTATGGTCCGGGGAACTGGACAGGGACCCAAAGCCGAGGAGAGTTTGCCCCCAAGGCAGAGCCATGGGCTGAGACCTCTGACGGTGGAGCTGGGAGGTCTTCATGTGGAGGACAAACGGAGTGGACTGACCCAGGCAAGCACGCAGGGAGTCATTTCATGCATCCTCCTGCCTCCATCCCAAACTCTGGTAGCAGCACCTGGACCCTCCATTCCAACATGCCCAGGAGCTAAAATATTCCAAATCCTTAGTATGGTCATGGGGGTGGGGGTGCAGGGAAGAACTGCCCCTACCCTACCCTGGAAGTCTCATTTTGAGAGTGTCTTGATTTGGGGGTGTTGCTGTGTGACCTCAGGCAAGTTGGTAATTTCTCAGAGCCTCAGTTTTCTCATCTGTCAAAAGGGAATAATCATCTCTACCTGAAAGGACTGCTGTGTGAATGAAGTCAATAATGCATGGAAAGTGCCTGGCAGCTGAAGGGTGGTTAGTGCTGCCACTTTCTCCTTGCCCCGGGCTGTTCTTTGGAACAGCACTTGGCCAGGGGACTTGGATATCAATCACACAGTGTGTCCACTGTGGGCCCAGCCATCTGGTGGTGCCTAGAAGGAATAGGTTGGAAGGAAAGTGGGCAATCCAAGAAGGCTTCCCAGAGGAGGCAAGCTGCAGGCAGGAATGAAAGCCCGAGAAACAGAGCAAAGAGAGAGTGAGCTTCCCATGCAGGAGACCTGACCTCGTCAAAGACTTTTGGGAAAAAAAACAGACTGGGGTGGGAATGGAGGGCCCACCAGCCCGAACAGCTCCTAGAATGGGGCAAGGTGTGTGGGGTGGGCAGCTGGCAGGTAGGGGCGTGGGTGCCATGCCTGAGGCTCAGTGTGCCTGTCCCTGCCCTGGAGTGGCTCTTGCCTCTGCCTCCTGAGAGGGGACAACAGATAAGCAGTGAAGGGAGCCCCACCTAGTCAGGTGGGCAGTCTTAGCCTCGGAGAGCGAGGCTGCCAGCTTGCCACCAGGAACTGGCAGCAAAGCCACCAGGGCCCGGGGAGAGGCCCGGGGAGAGGCCCAGGGAGAGGCCCGGAGGGGAACAGTGTGCTTTGTGTGCGCTGGTCATGCTGGGGCGGGCTCTTGTGATTTTCCTAGAATGAGTGTGGGCCCAGGGAGGGGTAAGGTGGGAGATACCTCTGCCTAGGAAGCCTGGCTCTGCCCACCACTCTTGCCTGGGTTCAAATCCCAGCTCTGCTAGTTTTCATCAGTCGCAGGACTTTCAGAGATGACAATAATCCTGAGCACTTACCGTAATGACTAGGATGTGGGAAGTGCTATCTTTTTGTTTTCCCTGTAGCCAGGGCCCATGCCCAGACCCCCAGAGAAATCGGGCTCAGGACCTGTGAGCAGCTGCTGCAGTGTTTTGGGGTATACGATGGGGACAGTGCCCAGGGAGGGGAAATGGCCTCGGCTCCCCTTCTGGAGACATTGACCTTAACCAGATGCTCCCTCCCCAGCATGGGGGAAGCCTGGACTTGTACCACTTCCAGCAGCTGTGGGGCCACCTCCTGGAGTGGCAGGTAAGGTGGGGCACTGGGCGAGGCACCTCCTCCTGGAGGGCCAGGAACCTCTACTAATAGACCTAGGTGCACTGTGGGCTAGCGGGATCCAGGGGAGAAGGGGGAAGCGGCCGGCACCACGCCAGCCTGGAGGATGTCCCGCCCCTACCGCCGTTGTTGTCCCTTGGCATGCGTGTGCTAAGTCGCTTCAGTCGTGTCTGAGTCTTTGTTCCTGGAGAAGGAAATGGCAACCCACTCCAGGATTCTTGCCTGGAGAATCCCATGGACAGAGGAGCTTGGCAGGCTAAGGTCCATGAGGTCACAAAGAGTCGGACACGACTGAAGTGACTTAGCACGCATGCACACACACGGGGAAGGGAACAACAGAGACTGGAGCATGAGAGGAAGGGCCTCAGAACAGGGGCAGGACATGGCCCCGTGGGGACCCTGGAGCTCCAGTGGGGGAAGGAGTGTCTTCCTCCATCAGCCACGCAGTACAGGGTCCCATTTCCTCTCCCACAGCACCCCCAGTCACAGCACCTCCTGTCACCAGGAAACTTTCCACCTCCTCCCCTCAAGATGCAGACTGGAGGGTCCACAACACTGGCCCACCTCTGTCTCTGCAGACTTCACGTGAGGACGTGAGCCCATCAGCACCGCCGGCACCCAGCACTGGGCCAGGGCAGCTTCATGATTCCCCTAAAAGGCATCACCTTACATTTGGAGAAAACTGCCCCCATCCCCACTCTGCTTTCCCGGTCCTCCACACCATCCAGAACCCTCTGGAAATCTCTTCCCGTCATTTTGTTTGTCTCTCCTCCAAGAGAGTAATTTCCTCTGCACACTCAGAGCACACCATCTCCTGTGAGATGCCCAGAAAGAAGCTCTGGGCACACCCAGCCCAGCTCCGAGGCCCAGGAGAGTTGTGGACTGGCCAAGAAGATGCTGGTCACCCTCCTCTTTTTGTTTGTTGCCCCAATCCATCCCCTCTCCAAGACAAAACAGTGTTCCCAATCCCACCAAAAATTTGAAGGGGAAACCTTTGTTGAACAGGCTTCAAGTCCAATTACTATGCGTTGTTCCCTCCCTTGACTGGATGGTCAAGGTTTCCCTCTTAAAGAAGCAACCATATTGCTTTTATTGTCCGGGCTTCAGTGCCCAGCCCTTCACTATGAACTCCTCCAGTGGGCTTGGTGTGGAAACCAGGCTGCTGACCCTAGACTTTGCCCTCTGATCTCTTCTGACTTTGGTAAAGAAGACGGTGACCGTGCATTGCACCCCTTGCCAGATGACCTGCAGACTGCTGGGCACGAGTGTGCCTGGGGCCCCCGATTCCACCTTCTCCTCCAGCATGTCCACCAGCACAGCCAGGGGACCGTCAGAAAGAAGGACCATGGGGACAGAGGCTGCAACCTTGTGGGAGGGAGAGGAGCAAAAAGAGACCAGGGAGGAGAGAAGCAGAGACTGGACCAAGGCAAGACAGAGAATGAGAGAAAAGGGGGAGGGGCAATGGAGAAAGAGACAGAGACAGGAAAAAGGATAAAGAACCAAGGTAAGGAAGCGATGGGAACACAGCAATGTTCCCTCCAGTGTGATCTAAGACAGAGCTCCACGTCCTCCAATGTGATCTAAGACTTCTGTCAGTCTTAGAGATCAAGGTGGAAGCTTGGCCCCAAGGGCAGAGGATGAACCTGTTTCCCAAGAATTAACCCCATGCCCTGATAGCTCAGTCGGTAAAGAGTCCACCTGCAATGCAGGAGACCCCAGTTCGATTCCTGGGTCACGAAGAGCCGCTGAAGAAGGGATAGGCTACCCACTCCAGTATTCTTGGGATTCCCCTGAGGCTCAGCTGGTAAAGAATCCGCCTGCAGTGCGGGAGACCTCTGGGTTTGATCCCTGGGTTGGGACGATCCCCTGAAGAAGGGAAAGACTATCCACTCCAGAATTTCATGGACTTTATAGTCCATGGGATCACAAAGAGTCGGACACAACTGAGGAACTTTGACTTCACTTTCAACCCCATGCCATGGACCGGCCCCTGTGGCCCAAGACAGAACCTGGGGCAAGAAAGAGATGAGGAGGGGCCTCTACCAGGCCAGAGAGGAGATGGGAAAAGAGACTGTCAGGCCCCAGTGTGGTGCATCTTCACCAAGGACATGCAAGGATGCAGCAGGAGAGACTGTAATTAGACAAGAGGGCTCCAGGGCGCACTGCCCGCAGGACACGCTGCAGGAGGAGTCTGTGAGGAGGGCACTGACGGTTGCCTGGAAGCCCAGCCTTCTCCCTCCTCCCTCCACCCCCAGCAATGAGTCAGGGATTCCACAGAAGTTTGAATTCCTGTCTTCCTTTGGGCAACGGATACACTCTCCTGGGTTTTCTCTCCTGCCACTGAAGCAGTGAAATCTCCAACCCTCTATACCTCTTTCTCCATAGCTCCAGGGCAGGCCCTGCTTCCTCCCTGCCCACGCCAGCCCTGGCTGGCGTGGCATGTGGCATGTGCTGGGAACCCCCTTCCCAGAACCAGCTTCTTCTCATCCTCTGGAAGCCAGTTTAGACAGCACAGGTATGACTGGGCCATTCACAAGTGCCCAGCACCTGGCAGGGGCCCCTGAGGGACTGACTGAATGAATCAGTGCAGAAGGCCCTGTGAGAGGCACTATCCTCAGGGAGCTCAGAGTCTGTTGGTGGAGATTCGGGCCTGAGGGAGCCCCCAGTGGGCAGAGCTGCAGGATGCAAAGGAAAGAAAGCACTGCGTGGGTCCCACAGCGGGGTTCCCTCTGAACCTCCAAGCAAGGATGAGCCTTCACCGATGGCAGGGCCTAGCATGGCCTGCTCCTATGGTGGGCTCAGCAAACACTTGTAGGAGGGAGAGAGGGGTCTTACAGCCCTCGGTTTCTCTTGGAGGACTGTTCACTCATCTTGGAGCTCCCTGGTGACCAAGACCACTTGGGCCTCCTTCAGCCCTGCCACCCCAGGGCCAGGCGCAAAAGAGCAGAGAGAGGGTCCCTGCGGCCACGTTAGAGCTCTGACTCGAGCTGGACAGCTCTGAGCACAAGGAGGTCAGGTGTGGGGCCTTCCTGGTGATCTAGTATTTAAGACTCCATGCTCCCAGTGCAGGGGGGCCTGGGTTCGATTCCTGCTGGTGAACTAGGTCCCATGTTCCACAACTAAGACCCATTACAGCCAGATAAATAACTATTTTCTAAAAAGAAGTAGTCAAGCTTCAGGCAGGCCCCCAGAGCAGGGACAAAGCCTCCTTAGCTTCTGCTAGGTCTCCACCCGCCAAGTGAGCAAATCAGGAGGGGCTAGGGGCAAGAGGCCACGGCGCGGCCAGGCAGAGGTGGCGGGCAGTGTGGGGCTCCAGCCTGAGGCTCACAGTGGCCCAAGAGTCCATGTGGCCCTCAAAGAGGAGTGCAGGGGACCCATGACAGAGGTCTGTCCCCCTGGTGGGATCTGAATCCTGGAAAGAGGGAGAGGCCGGAGGAGGGGCCTGGGAGGACAGAGCATCCCTCTGTCAGTCCTGCCAAGGGGAGAGAAGTGCCTGCACTACGGCCCCCAGCCCAGCACAAGGGTCTGGAAGTGGATCAAGATCATGGTCTCAGTAAGGTGGGTGAGTTTTCATGAGTGAATCCTTTTCATCCTCAAACCAAAACCTATGTCTCCAGCCCAGCAGGCAAAGCTGCCACTTCCTCCCTCCAGAAGAACCAAGACCTCAAAGGTGCTGGGAGCGACCTGTTGCACCTCTAAAAGAGCAGCCAGAGACATCAGGGTGACAGAGAGTCTCTCCCGAGCCCCTTTGAACTCCATGTTCTGGTGTGACGTCTCTGCCCCAGGAGCTGAAGTGTACGCGTGTGCATGCTAAGTCACTTCAGTCGTGGCCAACTCTTTGTGACCCCATGGACTGTAATCCGCCAGTCTCTTCTGCCCACGGGATTCTCCAGGCAAGAATACTGGAGTGGATTGCCATGCCATTTCCTTCCCCAGGGGATCTTCCTGACCCAGGGGTTGAACCTACATCTCTTATGTCTCCTGCATTGGCAGGCAGGTTCTTTGGGCTTCCCTGTTGGCTCAGACGGAAAAGAATCTACCTTCATTGTGACAGACCCAGGTTCAATCCCTGAGTGAGGAAGATCCCCTGGGGAAGGAATCCCCTAGTCCCTCCTGATTTGCTCCACACTCCAGTATTCTTGCCTGGGAAACCCCATAGACAGAGGAACCTGGTGGACCACAGTCCATGGAGTTGCAAAGAGTTGGACACAACTGAGCAACTAACACACGCACAGCGTCACCTGGGAAGCCCGAGGTACCGTGGTCAGGGAGAAATGACGCAGAGGAAAGGAGCGGAGGCCAGAGTCTTCTCGGGTCCATCGGGGGTAGGAGTGAATTGCCAGGACAGGAGTAAGTGCTGAGACACAAAGCTAGGTCAGTGACCCACCTATCCACCTGATCCTTAGCTGGCCATCATTTAGGAAAGCGATGTATTTAGTTAACCAGCACTTAATAGTAAAAGAGAAAGCACACATCCCTTACAAATACTAACTCATTGAATCCCTAGAACAAACCTATAAATACAGCACTATGATCATCCCAATTACAGGTGGAGAAACTGAGGCTCAGAGAGGGTAAGTGACTTGCCCAGCATCACACAGCTGGAAAGTGACTGAACAGGGATTCACATCTAGGCATCATCCCTGGCCAGCTGATCCCTCCTGCTGCCAGGTTCGAGGCCTGGTGGGGCAGGGAGAGTGGAAGGCAGGAGGCAGAGTCGAGGGTGATGCTCCTTCTTCAGGATGAGCAGGTCTTTTCAGGGACTGTGTCAGAGGCCTCTCCCACAGAAGGCGAGAGCGAGAGCAGCTGATGTAACTGCTCCCCCTTGTGGGGGGGTGGGGGTGGAGCTGGCCCAGGTCCAGGGGGTGTGCCTGCAATGACAAGGACCTGGACCAATGGCAGGGCCCCTGGCCTCCCCCAGCTGGCCCAGGAAGAAAGGAACCCCTCCTGGGCCTTTCTATTATCTTGAGGAGAAAGGGAGGCGGGAAGAAAAATTGGCCGGGAAAGTGGACTGAACTTGCAACTTGGTTTAACAACCAAATCCCAGTTCTTCCGTGGGCCAGAGCTCCCTCCTGCTGTCTCCTCCAGGGAAATCCAGGCCAGGCCTGGGGCTGGGAACAGGAAAGCCTGAACTCGCAATGCCCCCAGGGTCCAGAGCCCCAGAAGAGGGGTCCGCGTTCCTTAGAACCTGCAGTGGTCCCTTTCTGGCCTGGTAGAGAGAACAGTGGGGTCCTCCCCCAGCCCTAGAGAAGAAGGAGGCTTCCAGAAACGGGGGCTGCATTTTCTACACTCTGTGGGCTGGAAAAATAAAGGGCACTAGTGGGCCAGGGGGGTAAATCATTTGAATGAGGGCTGTCCTAGGAAATGCCAGGCATGTGTCCCAGGATGAGAGGTCAGGCCGGACCACAAGGGTGAGGGGAGGGGTGGGGCGGGGGAGTGGGCTCAGCATCTGGCTCCTCACCACTTGCCCACCACACACACACACTCACACACACATACTCATATATACTCACCCACAGAGATAGATACTTATGTATACACTCCCACACTCAAACACACATACACTCACATGCTTACATACACACACCCACATGTATATACACTCAGGCACTGTGGCACACTCATCCAGGCATACATACACATACACACTCGTGCTTCAGGCAGTTGGGACCCAGCTGGGTAGGAAAGAGCCCTCTGGGAGGATGGTTTGGCTGGGAGCTGCCAACGGGTGGGTGAGCAGATGCCCGGGACTGAGTGGGGAGCCCAGGACTGGGCTGGTGCTGGGGGCCACTGTGCAGCTCCCAGGCCAGAACTGAGAGTGAAGTGGGCACAGCTCCTCCCCCTCCCAGGCTTGCCTCTGGCCAGGCCAGCCTCCATTCCCGGCATTGTCTTGGGCACCCCGGGCAGGGTTCCCAGGCTCAGCTGAACTGGGGGCCTGGCCAAATAGCCCTCCTTTCCCCTCCCATTCCCTTCTCTCTTGAGAGGAAGGGCTGTGTGGGGAAGTCGGGGAGACGGAGGCTTCCTGAACCACTAGTCTCCCATCCCCTAGCCCACACAGGCGGCCTGCAGATGAGCTCAGGTATGACCCCAAAGGCCCAGACTCCACAAGGTTCCCATCCATCCCAGGGCAGCCCACCCCACCTGTCCCCTTGACCATGATATTCGTCTCCGCCCCCATCTCGGGTCCCATCTGCCTTCACAGGCTGGGCTTAGAATCCTACCCAACGCCGCCCTCCCCAAGCAAAGGGAACCACATGCGTTTAACTCCTAGAGACCAAAGGATTCACCTGGAGGGAGGGAAGGAGATGCAGGTATTAATGAGTTAACCTGAAGGGGCTCTTCCCTGCCCCTCTAGGAGGCTTCCCCACCCCTTCCAGGAAGCGTTCACCCAAGTGATAAAGCTTTCACTTTGTCTCTCCCCGATGGTTCTGGAGAGCAGGGCCACCATCACGGTAGATGCACCTGAGCCCCGGGAAGGGACCCAATGAGCCAGAAAACCCACCACCACCCAGGACCTCTGTGGCTTCCCTTAATGAAACTTGAGCAACAATCCCCACTGGGCCCCGCGGAGTCACAGCAAGAAGACCACCATCCTGCCTGCACAGGGCTGGTGTGCAGGAGGCTCCCTTCCCTGTCTTAGAGCTGAATCTGGTACAGGACAGCCCTCAGGCACCCTCCAACCAGATCTCCAAAGCCATTTTTCCAAAACACAAATTAGATTCCACTCAGCCCTTGCTGAAAGCCTTTCAGAGGTTTCCCAGTGCCCTCCAGATGATTCCTTAATGTAGCTCAACACGTGGGGTCTGGCCCCTGCCACTAGCATCCCTCCCTCCACCGCCCCCTCAGGCCAGGATCTTCACCTGCTGAAAGGACCGCCTGCCCCCAGCCCCCTGGCCCTGGCTCCAGCTCCAGGGTGCGCTCCTCTCCTCCAGCTCACTCATCACTCTACCGGTCTCTCCACCCTCCCCAGGTCTGGAGCTGAAGCCCTCCTCTTTGCTCTTGTAGCCCTGCAGCCCTCCTCTCCCGGCACGGATCAGTGCTGAGCTGTGCTGTTTGCTCCCCAGGCTGCCCGGCTAAACCTGGAGTTCCAAGAGGGAAGGGACACAGTCTGTGCTACTCACCACTAAATCCTCTATTCAGAGCATAGCCCTCGGCACAGAGGTACTGGATACATGCAAATGACTGAACAAATAAGTGAATGAATGAATGAAAAGTCTTTAGGGCCTTTAACCTACCAGCCTTCAGGGCAGTGATGATGCACGCCTCTTCTGTTCTCCCCACTCAAACCCAGCCCCCCACCCTCTGGGAGGGAACTCCTGCCTAGCCCCCTCCTCTACCCCAAGCCCCACACCCTGTGAGGCTCAGCTCCCAGCAGGAGCCCCACTCCAGGAAGTCCCCTGACCGACTTCTCTCCTGCTCCAAGACCTCACCTGCTCCGAATTCCATAAAGCCCTCTGCTTGGAGTGCTCTGGCATTTCCGACATGCCCTTTTCAGGAGGTTCGCTGTCACCCCCAGGGCTGCTGGGTTCCCCTGGAGAGGCAGACCCTGGCAGACAGTACCAACAGGTGGCACGTGGGCTATGCTGAGAGGCAGGCCCTGGGCTGTGTCCCCTACAAAGGTGGGTGAGTCTGGCCAGAGCTGGGGGACAGGGAGCAGGGCTCAGGGGGTCAGGGGCTTGACCTTTTCCGTCATCACCCCCAAACCCTACTCCAGGACCTAGAAAACAAACATCAGAGAAGGAAGCTCCCACATTCGGAGGGTATCAGCCACTTGGGGGTATCAGCCAAGCAGGTGGGATTCTGAAAGAGGAAAGAGCTAAGATTGGGGCATCAGAAACCAGACTCCCAGGCCTGGGACGGAAACCCAGAGGAGCCAGAGAGGAGCCTGGCAGGAGAGGAAATGCAAATAGAGGCTTCTACCCCTGCTCCTTGACTGTTGCTCAGCTAGGGGGGCTTCTAGGAAGACGAAGGGCATATTGTAAGGGCAGAGCCTGGTATGCACTCACCGCACGCCCCCAGCACTCTGCCTGCCCTCCCATGCCCCCATTCAAGTCACCAGTGTTCTCAGGAGGAGGTGAGACGCTCACCTCCCACAGGCTAGGTGGGTGGAAGCAGGCTGGAAGTGCTGCAGGCCCAGTGCTGGTCTGGCCAGGGAGTGGTGTGAGGGATCCTTGCACCAATACCTTCATCTGTGACACACACAATTACAGACCTGCCAAGCCCTGAAGACAAGGCAGAGGCCACCTGACAAGAGAGGACTTGAGGATGGGGCTCAAGAAGGCGGTCTGGTTCCCACGCGCGGGTGCCCACGGGATGGGGACTTAGACTCCCTGTGGTTCTGCCATCACCCCCTGGATAACTTTGGCTGAGCTTCCTCTTTCTACCTTTATTTGTTTATTTATTTTAATGTGGGCCACTTTTAAAGCTTTTATTGAGTTTGTTACTATATTGCTTCTGTTCTTTTAATAATATTTATTGTTTTTATTTATTCGACTGTGCCAGGCCTCAGTTGCAGCATGTGGGACCTAGTGCCCTGACCCAAGGATTGAACCCGGGTACCCTGCATTGGGAGCATAGAGTCTTAGCCACTGGACCACCAGGCAAGTCCCCTATTGCTTTTGTTTTATGTTTTGGGTTTTTTGACTGCAAGGCATGTGGGATCCTAGCTTCCCTACCAGGGATGGACTCCTCATCCCCTGCACTGAAAGGTGAAGTTGTAACCCCTGGACCATCAGACCAGGGGTTACATCAGTCCCTCCTCTGTCTTTAAAGTTGAGGTGATCATCTCTGCTCAAACCACCTCTCAGGGCAGCCATGATGATCAGACAAGCTGGACACACGAGGATGCTCAGTGGACTTTACAATCTACTAAAGGGTTCTCATTAACATTCTTAACAGTCTCATTGTTATCATCATCTGGAGAAGCTGACCCTACTGTATGGTTTAAGTACAGCAACTTCATCTCCCTGCAGCATGCCCTCCCTCAACAGCCCTCTGTGACTCCCCATTGCCTAGAGGAGAAAAGCCACATTCGATGGTCTGGTCATTCATCTGGCTTAAGCCAACTTTCTATTATAAGTGAGTCCCTCGGGTCCTTTCAGAGTTCCACCAACGCAGTTTTTTGCTTTCCCACCTCCATACTTTGTCGTGTCGCTCCTCCCTCCTGGAATGCCCTTCCCTGTTGCTCCCTATCATATTTAGCTCCACCTTTTTTTTTTTTTTTTTTTGGCTGCACTGGGTCTTAGTTGTGGCACAAGGGATCTTTAGTTGCAGCATGTGGGATCTAGTTCTCTGACCAGGGATCAAACCCAGGGCCCCTGCATTGGGAGCTTGGAATCTTAGCCATTGGACCACCAAGGAAGTCCCTAGTTCCATCCTTCTAGACCAAATTGTGACACCAACTCTCTCATGAAGACTCTTTTCCTCAGCGAAGCCGGAAGTGATCTTTCTCCCTCCCTAGAAGGGCTCTGGTTTACACCAAATGCCACAGACAGTTCCTGGCACAGAGCTGGTGCTCATGACATGAAAGCTGTAATGACTACACCCTGAGTGTTAAACACTCTACATTCATAGGCTCATTTACTCCTCACCACAGCTCATGGTTGATGTACTGTCAGCACCCCCATTTTACAGAGGGAGAAATCAAGGTGTAAGATGCTAAGTGCCTCGCCCAAGTGAGCATCAGACCAGGGTTTAAACCTGGCAGATGGACGTCAGGGCCCACGACAGGCCTCTCAGCACCATGAGGGGCAGAGCCATATCTGCCCGCTCATCTCTGTCACCCGCCTCTCCAACCCAGGACCTGGCTCAGAGCAGGTATTTAGTAAAAGTGTGATGGTTGCCATGCTCAAGCCTCCTGGACATGCTCACCTCCCCGTGCTGGGGGCCCCTCTAGTGTGAGGCCCACAGGCCAACTCAGAGGAGTTTCAGGGACTGTGGCCCACAAGTCCCATTGGTCTATAGGTTGACTCTGTCCTTGGGGGTCACAGTGCTGGACCAGGATTATAAGAGATGGGCCATAGCCCTTCACCCGGTATCATGAGACTGACCAGTGGCATGTTTGCTGATCACTCTGGCCTCTGGTGGAGGTCGTGATGAATCTCCCCACTGTGGTACTGACAGGGTGTGGGGAGGTCGCAGAGCAGGGTAAGGAGGGAAGCAGGCAAAAACAGCGAAGTCCAAGAGTAATGGAGGACTCTAGGGACCACCGAGCCCCACTGTTCACACCCATCTAACAGATGAGGACATCGAGGCTCAGGAGTCAGAATGAGGCTGGAAAGTGAGGAGCATGGCAAAGGCTGGCAAAGGCATCAGCCTTCCTGGGCCTTTCCTCCTCAGCCTGTGTGTGGCCTGGCCCCCTCCCTCCCTGTGAAGAGCGTGATGATTTATGCCCGGCAGTCCAATCACCAAGAGGCCTGACCTTTCCAGTGATTCCAACAGGGGCAGCGGTGCCCGCAGTCCACCCTGCCGGTCCCTGTGCCCGGCCAGCGGCCGCCCCAACAAAAACCCTGGAAGAGTCACTGGGAGAAGGCCAGCCGCTAATTGTGGAAAATAAATCAGGGAAATCTAAACCCCACAGCTGAAGAGGGGCCAGCTGCACGTAGCCTTGTCTCCTTCTGTGCTCTTGCTCACCAGCTCTAATTGTTAATTGGAAGCTGTGAGTTACATAAGTTCCGTGGATACCAAAGAAGGAGTTGAACAAGCTCTCGAAAAGAACCCATGGGCTGAGTGGTTTTCAAGAGGAGAAGGGGGTCTGTCTCAGAAGAGCAGGCGGCCCGTGGGGGACAGCTGACCTTGAAGGTGTGACCAAGACAAAACTGTCCACTGGTGACAGCCCTCTGGACCTGCAGGCTCATCACTCCTGGGTTTTTATAGCACGCAGACGGGTGCTCAAGTTGCTAGTCTTCACAAAGTCACACAGAAAGTCATAAGGTGGAGGTCGTGATGAATCCCCTCTCTGTGGTACTGACAGGGTGCCATTACATTGGTTTCTTGGTTTAATACCAAGACAGAACTTCCCTTTCCCATCTCTGACCCTGAGCTAAAGGAGGGCAGGGCTGTGTCTCCCCTCAGACTGGGGCTCCCTGAGGCACGGCTGTGTCTCCTCTCAGACTGGAGCTCCCTGAGGCAGGGCTGTGAGCTGGGGCTGAGCTGCACCTTCCCTGTGTGACTAAGGTCTCCCTGCAAACAGGGACTCTGTTGTTTCTTTCTCTTTCTTGTTCTTTCTCTAAGGGCTCCTGAGGCAAGGGCAGGGTCTCTCTCTGACTCCCACCAACCTGGGTTGAAGAACCAGAGACCTGGAGCCACCTGTCATGGTGGGACAGTCTCAGGACACACCCTGGTGATGGGGTGGGGAAGGGTTAAGAAAGTTCGCAGGGCCACCTTTCTCATGGGCTGCCCTCCCCCTCCTGCCGGCTGCCAGGGCTTGCCTTGGCCTCTGATGGGTTCCAGCTGACTGCTGGGCCTCCTCCATCCCGCCCCTCAGGCTGCTGTGTCCTGTAATGACCCCATCATGGGTACCCTTAGCCACCCAGGCTGGGAGGACTGGCATCAAGATGGAACGGCATGGTGGGAGGGAAGGGCCCGGAGGGGCCCCCTGCCTCGAGGAGAAAGCAGAGTGCAGGAGGGCTGCAGGAGGGGGCTAGGGGGCGCGTGACTCCCTCTGTTGCCCGGAGACCCAGAGCGGGGGTGATGGGGACCGCCCTGCCCACATAGGCCAGTTCTGCTGCTGCTACCTCCCCAGGAGGAGAGGCCACCACAGTGCCTACAGCCTGGGCAGCACCCCGTGACTCCCCAGCCCCGCCTCATCCGTGAGTCATTCCCGGGAGCCTGTGTGAGCAGAGGCAGTCACCCTTCGCCACAGCCAGAGGACAGCGGGGAACACCCTGCGGGACTGGCCAAACGCAGGTGTCCAGCGCAGGAATGGCAGCCTGGTCTAGATGAGGCTGAGTCTTGGATCTTGAAAAAACCCAGTTCTCATCTCCTGCCCAAACCACGTTCCTTTCTGCATTTCTCACTCACAACTTTGTCTCTTGCCCAGACCTCCTGTCAGCATCTTCGAGCCTTTGGGGCTCATTTCAAATGTCACCTCTCCTAGGAAGACCCCTCGAGCTCCTGGGTCTGTTCTTTGTACACCCTTGAGGCACCATACGCATACTTTTATCTGCTGTCCATGTCTCTTCTTTGTCTAGACAAGTTACCACGAAGGATTCCATGCCTGTCCATATTCCCAGCACCCAGCAGAGTGCCTGGCACATAGTAGGTGCTCACAGAAGTGTTTCCAAAGATGGATCCAGCCAGGAGTTAAATAAATCACCTAAACCCTAACAACCAGTATCTGCTGGTCCTTGCTGCTTCCAAAGTCCCACCAACCATCCCCAGGCTGACCTATGGGAGTTCTCACAGGTGCAATGACCTGGCACCAAAACTGACCCTGCCCTGTATCACCTATAAATGGTACATTGATGTGCCTAAGCGCTTTAGGTGCCAAAGCTAAACAGTGGTCTGTGGTAAAGAGGAGAGAAGGGCTGTTCCCCTAGAAGAGAATCTCCAAACAGCCCTGCTTGTGCCTAGCATCTCACAGAAATTTAGGATTCCGTATGCAGTGGAAATGGTGAACAGGCTCTCAATGTCCATTCCACCTTCTGCTAGGCACCTTCTGAGACAGGAAGAGTTAAACACAACAGCAACAACAACAGCGGGGGTGGGGGTGGGAAACTACATTTCTCAGTGTTTCCTGTTGTTAGGATTCAAGATGTAATCCTAACTCAGACAATCAGTCTCACTTGCGTGAAATTTGCAAGTCTGTGTTTCTGCAGCTCCTGATGCATTCTGGGATTCAGGGGCGGGGGTGCAATTTGTGTTGTTGATGTTGTTGTTTTGCTTCTGTGCTGGCAGAGGGGATCAAGAGCTCTAGTAGCTCTAGGGCACCCATCTCCTGTGTGGATCACAGCAGGTGCAGTGTGGATCCGGCAACAGCAGCTGTTTCCGGACCATGGTACTGTCTGTGGTTCTGGAGTTGGTGCTCTCGTGATTACCAAAGAGGCAACAGCTCCCTTGGTGGCCCAGTTCTGCACTGTGGCTTTGAGAATTGCTCCTGAAGGCTCAACTCTGAATCTATGTCTTTGCCCTCCCAATAGTTCTATAGCTATTTCGTTAACCCCTTCCAGTTTGAGTTCACTAGAGTGGATTCTGTTCTCTGCAATGGAATCCTGATGGATAGCGCTTTGTATTCTGCTGCCAGCTCTCACTCTTGCTCTGTTTCTCAGACCCAGATATGCGTCTACCAGAGAGCTGGACCAGAGCATATCCAGTGACAATCACCCACTCGGCTTAGAACTGCCCTTACTTGCCCTTCAACAGTGAAGCACTGTCACTTGGCCAAGATTGTCTCCCAACTGTCTCTTCCCTTCTATGAGTTTTTATTCTTGGAGTTTCCTTAGACCCTTGTGCATGTCTGCATCCCAGTCCAGGATGGTAAATCGATTTTCATTTTATCCGTCAACTCTGCTCATTTAGTAGTGATTACCTAGACCCAGTGCATGAGGCTGCTTCTGGACTTAGAAAGAGCACTATGATCAACTAGTGATGCCTGCTGTAGTACAGAAATAGACACTGACAATGTGCGTGCTGTATAATTGCCACATATTTGGAAGAGAAGTGAATGACAGTGCCTTCCATTTAAGCCAGAGTGGAATCCGTCCAGTCATGAACTCCCCAGGAGGCTCTTTGGCCCCAAGACCACTTCACAGGTTCCTGACACTACCCACCGATTACCCCAACTCAGACTTTGATCACAGATGTATTTTACCATTTATTCCTAATGCTTCTGATTCCTATCTCAACTTGATCCCTCTCCAACTTACATTCCCAACTCTGCCCTCCAACATTCACATGGACTCTCATGTTCATCAAAGTTCTGACCTCAGGAAAGAGCTGGAGCTGAAATGGGCTTACTCCTTGAACTACAGTAAAGTCCACACCCTCCAGGAAGATCCTTGACCTCTAAGCTCCCCCAAAGCCCTCCCTCACTCGTCTCTGTGTCCAGTCAGTGCCAGGCCCTCAGGAAGTGTTCCATAAACCCATGGATCAATGAAAGAATATGAGGATTGCCCAGAATGACCTCACCAACCACTGGCTTCCCTCTTCCCATCCTCCTCCTGCCCATTTCTGTACTCAGAAACTTTTGCTGACGTTGACCTATGGCCTCCCCAATCTCCAGGAAGTTCCTACACAATGGGGTGCCCCGCATCCCCTCTGAGTCACTGCTGAACCCACATCCAGTCTGCTGCAGAAGCCAGCTACTATGGGACAGAAAATTGTGCCCTTCAGAGGGCTCCCAGGTTCCCCTGTGAGGGAAGGGAGACACCCTGGGCACAGCAGAGGTCCAGGTGGGTGGTAAGTCATTTTCCAGGGAAGAAAACCAGCCCAGAGCCCACCCCACAGCATCCCCACTCTGGGCTCTTGCTCACCACTAAAGGGAACAGACGGTGTGGTTAATTGGGGTGTCATAGTGGGCTCCAGCCCTCTTTAAGGTCTGGGTGGGGGTAATAGAGTGATTTACTGGGTCATAAACGGCAGCTCACAGGGAGCCAGTGATGTCATACCCACAGCCCCTGGGGACTAAGGGAGCCATGGACACAGGCCACAGTCTGGAGCCTGATGGGAGACTCTTGCCTCTCCCTGATCACTGGGTTCTGATACAAGGCAGCCGAGGGTAGGCAGAGCCCAGGACAGCTCCTGGTGGGGTTCCGATGCTCACAGCTAGAGAAAGTGGACACGACCTGGGAGCAGGGGAAGAAAAAGTAGGACGCAGGCAGAGGAGCAGAGACACCCAGAAGAGAGTGGGCAGGGCCTGCTGGAGTCTAAGAGACTCCCAGAGGTACAGCTGAGGCCTGCCTCACCCAAACAGAGCACCAGAACCCTAGGCAGACAGTCCAGCTCCAGAACTCCCCAAGAGGAACATGAGTGAAAAAACAAGTCCATCCCTTTCCCTAGAAAGCCCTGTGCCAGAGAGGCAGTGCTTAAAAGCCAGGCTGCCTGGTCAGCCCTGCCAGTGTGACTCTGGGCAGCTTCCTTAAAATCCCTCTGTGCCTCAACTTCCCCATCTGTAAGATGGAATAATATTTTCTCGGAACTCCACTAGTTAATAGACTCAGAACAGAGCTGACATGCAGTGCCATGTGCTTGACCTGCTGCTGCTGCTGCTGCTAAGTCACTTCAGTCGTGTACAACTCTGTGCGACCTCATAGACGGCAGCCCACCAGGCTCCCCCGTCCCTGGGATTCTCCAGGCAAGAACACTGGAGTGGGTTGCCGTTTCCTTCTCCAACGCATGAAAGTGAAAAGTGAAAGTGAAGTCGCTCAGTCGTGTCTGACTCTTTGCGACCCAATGGGCTGCAGCCCACCAGGCTCCTCCGTCCATGGGATTTTCCAGGCAAGAGTCCTGGAGTGGGGTGCCATCGCCTTCTCCGCTTGACCTAGGTTTTTGTTTTTAATAATAACTCTTTGAGTGGGACCCAAGAGTCTATATTTATTCACTTATTTAGAGGATACTTTTTAAATTTATTATTTATTTATTTCTGGCTGTGCTGGGTCTTCATCACTGTGCGTGGACTTTCTCCACTTGAACTGAACGAAGGCTGCTCTCCAGTTGGAGTCCTCAGGCTTCTTGCTGCAGAGGCTTTTCTTGTTGTGGAGCATGGTCTCTAGGCATGCAGGCTCAGTAAGTGTGTGCATGCTTAGTCACTCAGTCATGTCCAACTCTTTACAACCCCATGGACTGTAGCCCGCCAGGCTCTTCTATCCATGGGATTCTCCAGGCAAGAATACTGGAGTGGGTTGCCATTTCCCCTTCAGGGGATCTTCCCTACCCAGGGAGTGAACCCACGTCTCTTGCATCTCCTGCACTGGCAGGCTGATTCTTATCCACTGCACCGCCACGGAGTCCAGTCTATATTTTTAAATACAATAGCTGCCCTTGACTTTGGACCTCCTACCATCCAGTGCAGCCCCCATCTCAGACAACAGGGACCCTTGCAGGAGGGAAATCAAGACAGAGCCCTGTCAGTGTGCACTGGTTATTTCCGGAGGCATGGAAAGAGCCTCTCTGTCTCTGAGCCCCCTTTTATACATTGGATCCTTCACTCTTTGTCTCCTGAAACCAGGGCCCAAACAGGCAGAGTCAGGCAACAGAGGGCAAGAAAACATCTCCAACAATGTCTCAGAGGGGGGATCCTAAGCATGGGGCAAGAGGAGCAGCAGGGTCCACAGGGCCAGCCCCTCTGTCCACTGCAGGGGGCAAGAGGAACACAGAGGGACTGACACCCTGGGCAGCACCAGGGACCCCATCAGCTGGGGTGAAGGACCAGATTCCCTGAGATCAGCCTCTCTGTCTCCTGACTCCAACATCTCCTCCAAACACCCCCAGACCTGATGGGAGCGCTGCCCCAGGCTCCCTGTGCTGCNGAGGAACACAGAGGGACTGACACCCTGGGCAGCACCAGGGACCCCATCAGCTGGGGTGAAGGACCAGATTCCCTGAGATCAGCCTCTCTGTCTCCTGACTCCAACATCTCCTCCAAACACCCCCAGACCTGATGGGAGCGCTGCCCCAGGCTCCCTGTGCTGCGGGGGCAGCAGACACTGGTCCTCAGTAAGGAGTGGAGACGGATCAGCACACATCACATCACGCTTGGCACAGCCCCCATTGGTGGGCACCGTGCCACCGTGTCAGCCAGCCATCTCCCGGCAGAACCCTCTTTGGTAGGGGCGGGCTCCCAGGGGGGATCTGCGCCGGCCGGGAATGGCCCAGGCCCCCAGAAGCTCCCTAATCCCCACCCCCTCACCCCCAGACCCTGCTCTCCCTGGGTCCAGTTTGCAATTCTTTTTTATATGTGTGACTGTGTGCTTTCAGTCTCTCCTCCAGGCTCTGGGAGAGCAGGACTGAGTCTGTAGGGTTCACCTACAGAGCGCCTGGCACATTTGTCAAAAGAATGAATGAATGAATAACTTGAACGAAAGCTCCACCTTCCTGCCCACACCCTTGTTCCTAGCACAGAACCTGTAGGGGTGCCCAGACTTCACGGGATGGAGCCAACCTTGCCAGAGCTGGGAGCCCATAGTCCACCCCAGAGCGATCCCAGGGCCGTTAACCAAGGAAGACTTCCTAGTGGAGGTGAGAGGGAAGTCAGAGGGGAGCTGGGGCGGGGTTCTGGCTCACATCTGCTCTTCCTGTTCATTACCTATTTCCGGTGGGAAGTCCCAGAGGCCGGAGGTCATGTCTGGGTCTCAGGGCCATCCCCAGCACACCCCTCTGAAGCCGCACGTGGCCTGCCCCACAGTCGGCTGCCAGCTGTGACTCACGGCTCAGAAGCCTTCCTCTTGGCCAGAGATTGGGGAGCAGAGATTACAGTAATGTTACTAACCTCATGTCGTGCCTGTGACTGCTGTGCTTACGCTCAGAGTGCCTCCCCCGACCTCGAGGGCAGAGCAGTGACCTCACCCTCCTGGGTCAACAGCAAGTGAAGACAATCCTTCCCAGAGGCAGGGGGATGACCTGGATGACCCTGGTCTGCCTGAGAAGTCCAGAGTCTTGCCCCTTCTCCTCAGAGTTGGTTACACACCCTCCCTCTCTCTGCTCCCCACAGCAGCCTGTTGGGGCTGGGGCTCGGCCAAGGTGGGCAGGAGCAGGAGAGGGGAAGTGCCAGAGGGTGCCCTGTGCTTGCCCTTCCTCACCCTCTGGGTCTAGGACACACACACTGGAGAAGTGGCGTCTGAGGATGTGGCTGCAGTGGCCAGCTCCTGGCGCCAGCAGAAATCCCCAAGCCCATCAGCAGACCCTGTTCAGACACGTCCGCTGACCATGGCACTGAGTAAATGCTGAGGAGACACCTGTGGACTGATGTCATGGCCTGCCTGCCCTCTCCTCCCAGACAAGCCCTCCTGGAGCCCAGACCATTCCAGTTTGTCCTGGCAGACCGTGAGAGGGCCCAGGGCAGGCACTCCTCTGGGGAAGGTTCTGTGGGAAAGGAATGCAGAGGAACTGAGCTCAGAACCCAGATGGGTGCTCTTAGGAAAGTTACTCAACCTCTCTGGGCCTCAATTTCTCCAACTGTAAAATGGGACTAAGACGAGTTGCCTCCCGGGTGGCATTGAGAGTGAGTGCCCTGGCCTGGTAATGGATGGACATAGGTCCATGGCAGCCAGTCCTGCTGCCCTTACCTACTCTGGGCAGGAAATGCCAGGTCTTAGGAAGAACCAAGGCTTCAGGGAAGGGAGCGAAGCAGAGCTGTTTGAAAAAGGGAGTTAGGAAGGCCTCACCCACCCTCTGCCAGCTGCAGACTAAAGGTACCACTAAAGGGCCTGGTGGCAGACTGTCTCCCAACCTCCATTCATCCCTCTTTCCCCAGTTGTCAGCAAGACCCCCGTGGGAATGACTGTATGGTCCAGCTTCCCTTGGGCCACAGTGGGGCTGGAGGACTGACCTGTGGCCAGCAGGATAGAAGCCGTGTGTGTGATTTCCAGGAAGTTTCCCTTAAAGGGAAGGGGCAGGCCCTTCTTCACTCTTTTCTTCCTCCTTCCCTCTGGCTGGAGCTCCAGTGACTGGAGTGACCTTGGAAAAGGAAATGACACCCAGCAGATCAATAAACTAGAAGCAGCCTGGATCCCTGATAGCACATAGTTGGCAAGACCACCTTCAAGTACAGGAGCAAAAAAAAAAAAAACTGCACATCTCTCTTCTCAAACTTAACTCTGATAGGCCCCTCCGCGGTGGAATCACCTCAGACTTATGTGTGCCAGAGGGAGGGGAGATGGATGGGGTGCCCCAGGAGAGAGCAGTCACCCGAGGATGTGACATCCCCTCAAGGAGCACTTCCTTCTGTGTGAGCGGCAAGGCCAGGAGGAGTCTTGGTGGGAGGATTTATCCCCAAGAGGAGTTGAGGATGGATGGATGGACGGACGGACGGACGGACGGACAGACGGATGGACGGATGGATGGATGGATGAAAACAGAAGGAAGGGAAGATCAGATAAGTGGGTGCACTGAAGAAAGATATCCAGAAAGAGGGAAACCCTCTGGGAAGAGAAGATGCTTCGGGTTTCGGCCAGCCAGGCTTAGTGGAGGGAGGCAGGCCCACTGTTCATGTCTAACTCTGTTTTTCCATCTGTGCTTCGGGAATGGCTCTTACTTCCTCACTACTCAAGAGCAATGAGCAGTGACTTTTAAATTTTTTTTAAGATGGCCACATCAGTGTGGCACTGCGCCAACACAGTCCAGAGCCCGTTGATGTCCTGGGATTCCCCACCTGGAAAGCGGGGATCACACTGGAGCCCACGCATCTGGGTGTCGTGGGGATTCAAGGAGCCGACTCCACGACGTGCCTCCCTAGCACCTGGCGCAGTTCAGCTCACAGGAAATCCCAGGAGCTCATTACAGCCACTCATGAAATCCTACCCTGGGATGTGAGGGACAGAGCCGCCACTGGGTGACCTGTGGTGTGAGTCTAGAGAGAGACCTGGCTGGTCTCCTCATCCCACAGCAACAGCTCCAGCCCTCAGGGACCTAAAAATCAAGGAACGTTAATGCTCTGGGAGAGCCACCCTCCCACTGCATCAGGGCCCCACGGACACAGGTGGGGATGGAGGTAGCAGGGAGACTCAGATGCATGGGGACAGCCAGGGCATAGCCCACGGTCCCACCGCAGTGAGATCAGACCCTCAGCAGGTCCACGTGTGGTCACAAGAAGCTGGTGAGACACCACACAGGGCACAGAGGCCACACGGAGGGTGAACACAGGCCTGAGGGAGTGGAAAGGCATTGGCCTGTCCTGCCTGGGGAGGGGTAAGCTGGGGGTCCACCTTGCTGCCAGCCTCAGTGGGTCCACAAGCCAATTTCACAGGGATGCCTTTCCTTAAACTCCCCAGGAAAACCCCAGGGCTTATAATCTGAGCGAGACTGCTGTTCAGGGTAAGAAGGGACTTTACTTACCAGGGGAACTGGGGGCTATCGTATCTCCTTGGAGCAGCAAACAAGAAAAAATGATCTTACAAAATAGTCATCGGGATTCCTAAGGGAGGACCTAAGGGTGGCCTAAGGGAGAACTCTGACTGTCCATGAGACAAACCCTGATGTGGAGGGAGCTGCGGACAGTCAGGAATGAAAGGGTCATGCAACTTAAAAAGAACCTCCAGCCAGCATCTGAGTCCCCAGGTCTCTGCTCCCACCTCTGCAAAAACACACAAGTGGATGCTTTGGGAATCACTGGGTTTAGGAATCATAGAGGTGAGTTTAAAGCTCTGGTGGCTCAGACAGTAAAGAATCTGCTTGCAATGCAGGAGACCCTGGTCCAGTCCCTGAGTCGGGAAGATCCACTGGAAAAGGGCATGCAACACACTCCAGTATTCTTGCCTGGAGAATTCCATGGACAGAGGAGCCTAGTGGGCTACAGTCCATGGGGTTGNGGCTCAGACAGTAAAGAATCTGCTTGCAATGCAGGAGACCCTGGTCCAGTCCCTGAGTCGGGAAGATCCACTGGAAAAGGGCATGCAACACACTCCAGTATTCTTGCCTGGAGAATTCCATGGACAGAGGAGCCTAGTGGGCTACAGTCCATGGGGTTGAAAAGAGTTGGACATGATTGAGCTACTAACACTTTGGATAAAGTTACTTAATTGCTCTGTGCCTTTGTTTCTTCTTCAATTTAAAAATAAATAAATAAATAACCCAGAGCTGGGTTCAGAGGGCCACTGGGAAGATTAATTCAGTGGGTGGCAGCTGAAACCAGGCACCAAGGACAAGCTCCATAATTATTCTCTTGTGGGCCGCTGCTATTCTCCTGTCTGGGCAGAGATCAGACTGCAAGGGTCCCTTGGAGTTCTTTTCCAGTTTAGAATTTCTTGATTTCCACCACCCTGTGGTTCCTGATTTCTGACTCTGAGATCTGAAGACCAAGAAAGACACGTATGCACAGCTCTGCTCTATGCAGCACCTAACAGTCCAGTCTGCAACCCACATCATTTTCCTGCCAGAAGTGGGCTTCACCCTGCCCATCATGTGTCCCCCAGCCCCGTGGCAGCCCCATGGCAGCCCTGTGGCCCTAGGTGGCCCTGCCGGGTGTCTTTGAACCCCGCACCATGCCCTCACCTGGAGTCGGGGCAGCACGAGCCCCTCTGGCTGACTTCCTCACACCTATAGTCCCCTGACAATGTCACATGCTGTGGAAGTTGGCAGGCCCAGAGGGGCCACAGATGCCAACACAAACACCATTCCTATGGAGGCAGAAGAGCCCGTGGGGGTTATTTTTAACCTGTTGATCAGAGGCCACAGCTCTGGCCCTGGGAGGCCTGGAGCTGCCGGTTCTCAGGGGGAAATGAATTGTCAGGCCTCCCCTCAATGACCCTCAAGGGCACTGGGTGGTGGAAACCCCAGCCCTCACCCCACTTGGACGGAGACAGGGAAAGGCAGACACAGTTCAGGACATGCCCCATCTTGTGTGCTGGTTTCAACTGGGGCTGAGCTGAGCCAGGAAGAGCAAAGGTACACTGCAAATCACAGGATGTGACCTGGAGACGGGCCTCTCCTGTCCCCATCCTGCAGGTAACTGTGACCTGAGAGAGGAGGCCCAAGGTCACACCGCTGGCCAGCACCAGCTCCCCGCCCCCGGTCCACCCGAAATCTGACATGGACATCTCAGTAACTCTCCATGGCTGCGTCTGGGGATCGCCTTGTCCTGCTCCCCTGCCTGGTCTGTTTCACTTTGGTGGACCCAGGCCCTGACTCACCCTGCAAGGACTTCCCAGGTGCCCAAGCAGTGCCCCCTGGAGGACAGCCTCAGCAGTGGCCAGTGCAACGGGCAGCACCATGGTGGCTGGAGGCCCAGGCGAGGACGTGCGGGCCAGGGCGTGCCTGCGTGGGGGGAGCAGGACCAGAGCTTCTGCCAAGAGCCTGCTGCCGGCTGCTGCTGAGTCTGTGCTCGCCAGACAATGGACCCCACAGCCCAGCCTCCCGGCCTTGGCCCCTTGAGCTGGGCAGGCAGCTGCCGGCCGAAGCAGCCGCCTCCGCTGGCCCCTCACGTAGCCCACGTCCTGCCTGCTGGGTGGCCCTTATCACCGGGTACGTGCCAGGAGCCCACATGCCCACACTCTGCTGTGGGGAGAGGACTGGGAGCCCGGGATGGATGGAATCGGTAGGGAGTAAGGCTTTCGGCTTCCTCCTGCCTCTGGAAACTCCCAAGGAGGGCCCTGAGCAGGCCTGGAGTTCCCCTTGGGGAATGTCGCACCCTCAGAGAGACCTTAGCCCCATCTTGCCAGGTCCCAGCTCTCAATCACTCTTCTCTTGGGGTAGGGGAGAGGGAAAAGGCTGACCTCTTCCTATGATTACTCTGGGTCAGCTCACAAAAACCAGTTATACCTCAATATAATAAGTACTTTTACACCATACCCATTGAGTAATGGAGCAACAGAAGCACAGAGAGGTTGAGCAAATTATCCACAGCCACACAGCTAGCAGGTACAGAATCAGGATTCAAACCACGCAGGCTGAGGCAAGAGCCAAACCACATCCAGCAGAATACAAAAGGAACAGGGACGAGACTGGGCAATGCTTAGCTTCCTACCCAGGGGAATGAGAGTTTGGGGATCTGACAGATATGGGCTCAAGGCCAGGATCTGCATGCTCTAAGCCAAGTGAAGATCCCCTCTAGGCCAGTGTTTCCTCACCCATAAAATGGGCACAGTGATGAAGTACAGCGGCCTCACACAGAGAAGGTGTTCGCCCTCACCTAGCAGAGCTCAGAGTATCCTTTCACCAAGTGGTTAGAATGTCCTCTAGAACATCTGGCTGGCTGAAGTCTGCCATCCCAGCCTCCCTTGGGTAAAACCCATGTTCCCTGGCACTTGGATTCTGCTGCAAGCCACCAGCATGTCCAGCCAGGCAGCCCCAGTGGCATGGCTGGCCCAGCCCCAGCATCATCATTTAAACCACCATGGCCACGGGGTGCTCCCTGTCTTCCTTCTCCCCAGGAAGACTATGAGTACCTGCCGGCGGCCTGAGGGTAGAGGCCATGCCACCCCGATCAGATCAGAGGGTCTGAGACACCCCAGACTGGGGCTCCCTGAGAGCAGAGGCTGAGCAAACCATGCCATCCCGCTACTAAGCTGGGGAACATGCATATTTGGGCCCTGCTCCATTTCCAGTCCACCACCCACCCAAGAGTTGTGTGACCCTGAGCGGCTTCTCTGGGCCCATGGTCAAGTGGAGATGACATTTCCAATCTGCATCCCAGGCGGGGATTCCCCGATGGCTCAGCGGTAAGGAAACTGACTGCAAAGCAGGAGAGACGGGTTCCATCCCTGAGTCAGGAAGATCCCCCGAAGGAGACCATGGCAACCCACTCCAGTATTCTTGCCTGGAGAATTCCATGGCCAGAGGAACCTGGTGGGCTATAGTCCATTGGATGGCAAAGAGTTGGACACGACTGAAGCAACTGGGCACACACGCACGCACTGCACCCCAGGCTAGTGAAGATGAGATGAAGCCACGTGTGTCTGTGTGTGTGACAAGCCCCCTCCTCATGATTTCTGCTGGTGGATTAGGATAACAGCATGCTTGTGAGGCACAGAGGAGGCTGTCCTGACTGGGAGGACCTGGGGGACAGGCATAGACGTCAGAGGAGGAAAGAAGAGGGATTTCCCCACGTGATGTGGGGCCTGAGGCTGCTCAGGCAGGGGAAGAAGGGCTGAGTCACCGGCCATGCCAGAGATGCTGGGAATCTGCTGCCTTCCCAGCCACTGAGAGTGAAATGACCACAGGAGACACCCAGAAGCCTCAAGGAATGAGGTGGTGGCCGGACAGGACAGGAAGGGAACAGCGGCTGACCCGAGTCCCCCAGGGAAATGGGAGGAGGCGGCCTGAGCAGGAGACACAGCAGTCCTGACCTCACAGGGACCCCGGGGTGATGAGGACAGACAGGCCTGTCTTAGGGGAAGCTGAAGTCTGATGGGGAGAGAGAGGAAGTCTGCCTTCAGGGAACTCCCGATCTGATGGGGAAGTGGTAAGGACGTCTGCCTCCAGGAGTTACAGTGTGATGGGAGACTCAGCCTCTGCTCCCGGGGACCCGCAGCTCTGGGCATCTATAGGGAGCACCCTCTCCGTCCTCCTTCAGACCCTCTAATCTGAGCAACAAATGTGGACTCTGCCCTCAGGGCGCTTTCTGCCTTAAGCACTCAGTCTTAAGCAAAGGTGTGCAGGCATAGGTGAATACCCGCGTAGAACCCCCTCAGAGACTACCTGCCTGATGCGGGGAGATAACTCCTCACAGTAGAGACAGAATCCTCCATCAGCCCAGGGCAGGGGACCTTCCCCAGAAGTCCTCCTGAGCGCCTGGACCGTAGAGAGTGGAGAGAAACAGTACCACTACATCTGGTCTTGGGGTGGCTGGGCTCGCTGCCCTGAACAGCTGGGCCACATCTGGCTTCCAGACATCCACCTCTCGCTCAGTGATTCACTCCCGGCCCTCGTGTCTGCGGAGATGGGAGGACGTGGGCTTGGAGTGATACAAGCGCGGGAGCTCTCCCACGCGCATGCGTACGCCCAGTGCGCACAGAGAGGACCGCAGGGCCGGGGGAGGCGCGGGGGACGCCCTTCGTTTCCCACCTCTGACTCTCTGGTCCCCTCACACAGCCACTGCGGTCGGGGCGAAGGGGGTCTAGTCCGCCCTTGAGTCACCGTGACTCAGGCTCCCCGCCTGGAACCCTCACGCTCGGCTTCACCGGTTTCACGCACGCACGGTGAGCCGGCTCGGAGTCAGCAGACAAGAGGCGCCCGGAGTTCCCGATGCCCCCCTCCCTCAGGCCCTGACCCATCCTTTCTGGAGACGAAAAGCTCCAGGAAAGCAGAGGATCGGGCTGGGGAGGAAAAGGAACACTCCAGGGAGGGAGTAAGTAGAGAGCACACAGCCTTTCCCCGTCAAGTGGGACACTGATGACAGAGCTGATCCACCCCGCACCCCAGACTGAGGTTCCCGAAGGGCAGGGCTGTGTCTCCCCCTTAGACGTGGGTCCCTGAGGCAAGACGGTGTCTTTCCCATCAAAGTGGATCTGAACTGGATCTCATTTAGCTCTATACCAGGTGACTCATGCACCATCTACATCATTGGGATTTTCAGACTTAGTTGGAGGATTCGAGGTGGGAGGGAGCAACTTCCCAACAAAGCTGGCTCCTGAGGGAGGCCAATTATACTCACTGGCAGGGGCTGCTGCAGAGAGCAGCCTGCTCTACTCGCCTCTCTGGGTGCTCCCTCCCACTGTCTAGTCCCAGTCTCACATGCTAAATCACCTGCTGGGCAGGGTGGACCCACAGGACACGTGCGGGACCTGGATGGGGAGAGAGCAGGCATTCTTTGGCATCATACCCAGCCGTCCTCAGCCAGAGGAGAGTCTGCAGGTCCAGTTCCCCCTAGATCTGCAGTTGAGCCTGGGGCAGGGCAGATGAGCCTGTAGGCATCTGTGTGAGGCATCTGGGGAGGCTGGACCAGGCAGGCTTTTGCTCCATGAGTCCAAATCAGCAAAGGAAGTGGGTCTCAACTCCTATGAACTCGTCCTTATTCTGCACACATCTCCCATATTGATTAGAGGGGAGGCCTGCTACCCCCATGGTCACTGCAGCCCTGCCCTGCAGCAGAGACTTTGGGGAGTGAAGAAAGCAGGAAACAGGCTGGACGGGCCCTGGGAATCCCACCCCACTCTCTTAATCACCATTCCACACCAAGAGCAGGGCTCTCCCCAGCCTTCCCCAGCCTTCTTCCATTTCCCCTTGTCACCTCTTCACCTCCCATGCCTCTTTCAGGGAAATGAACCATGAAACCATGCATCACTGGGGCTGGTGAGGTGACAGTGGAAGCAAAGACTTCCAGGTGCTATTGGAAAGTCCCTACTCCCCGTCTAGCACTGAGAATTGACTCTCGCCATGGCTGAGGGCACCCTGAGCCAGCAACCCACCGTACAGAAGGGGAGACTGAGGCCTGTGACTTTGCAGGGCAGAGTAGATCCAGCCCTAGAGTGAGCTGGCCATACCTGAGACTGCCAGTGTCAGGGTGCCCCCCAACCCCCACCCCTCAGTGGGACTGTGAGCTCTGTGAAGTCAGACACTGTCACCAGCTTCCTGAAAGTGAGTGAGTGAGTATCACTCAGTCATGCCAACTCTATGACCCTTTGGACTATAGTCTGCCAGACTGCTCTTTCCGTGGGATTTTTCAGACAAGAATATAGGAGTACGTTGCCATTTCCTCCTCCAGAGGATCTGCCTGACCCAGGGACCAAACCCACATCCCGTGTCTGCTGTGTTGCAGATGGTTTCTTTACCTGCTGAGCCACCAGGGAAGACCCTAGCTTCCTGAAAGGAGCGTGCTAAATGAGGGCAGGATGAATGCAGACCCTAGGCTGGTCTTGGGAGGTGGGGGATTCTTGCAGAAAGTCTCCAGTCAGAGTTCCCCTCATCATGTCTCCTGTCCTAGTCCTAGAAGCTCAGAAGAGTCTCCAGGTCCGCTCCCCTCCACTTTGCTTTGCACTATGCCCTCAGTCTGATCGGGCTGACTACAGGGCCTCCCCAGACTCCTGGTGCCTGGGGAAGGGAGGGTCTAGGATGCACAGGCAGGCCTGCATCTAGGCCAGATTGGGCCACCTGCAGAAGCCACCAGAGCCTGGACCAGGAGCCCTGTCCCCCAAGCTGGCTGAAGGACAGACAGCAGCCTGCATGATGTCCTTTGCCTCTGGGTTCCAGCCAGTTGACTGGAGCCTGGTCCAGCTTGGCCAGTGTCCCCACCCCTCCCATCCCACCACCCCTCCCCATCATCCCTCTTTCAAATACAGTCCTTGCACCAGCCAGATGCCTGAGCACAGACTTGTCACCAAGAAATTCATGCTCTATCCTAGCAGTTTCTGCTCATCCTGCCCTCTCTCTCGCCTCTCCCCACACAAGCCATCTCCTTCGGCCAGTGGGCTCACCACCCTCTCTGCAGAGCTCTGACCGACATGGAGAGTCAGCCCCTCCCCAGCCCAGGGAAGGGTCTCAGCAGAGGTAACAGGGAAGGGGGCCTCGACACAGCTTCCCCATAAACTCGCAGGTCTCTGTACTTCACCCACTCTCTGTCCCCATTGCCATCTCTCAAGGAAGCAAGTTCGTTAGGTCTATTTCCCATTGTGTGGGTGAGGATGTGGTCTCTCTATCTGATGCCAAGACTTGCTGCAACCCGACCCTACAGCAGAAAGAGTTGTCATCAAGCCCAACCCTCAAGTTCATACTCTTGTAATCTAGAGAAAGACTCTCCCAGAACCTGCCAGCTTCAAACCCTAGCCCTACACACCTTTTTGGTCAGGTAGCTTTCTTTGTCTCAAACATTTTTTTAATCATGACAAAATACACTGAAGGTAAAGTTCAGTGTCTTAGCCGCTTTTTAAGTGCACAGTTCACTGGCATGAAGTAATTCACATTATTGTGTAACCACCACCGTCCTTCTCCAGAAGTCTTTTCATCTTCCCTCAAACTCTGTACCAATAAACAATAACTCCTCATTGTCCCCTCCTCCGCACTCCTGGCAACCCCCATTCCACTTTCTGTTTCTATGAATGTGGTACCTCATTAAAGCGGAGTCATGCAGTATTTATCCCTCTGTGACTGGCTGACTTCACTTAGCATAATGTCCTCAAGGTTCGTCTGCCTTGTAGCATGTGTCAGAATTTCCTTCCGTTTTGCGACTGAATAGTATTCTGTGGTGCGTATATACCACATTTTGTTTCTCTGTTTGGCTGTCTTGTTGATGAACTCTTTTAGAAAATCAAAGTAATATATTCTCAGGGAAAACATCCGAGGAGTTCAAAAGCAGATAAAATGAAAAGTGAAAGGTCACCTTAGCCCTGCCTTGTTCTGCTTAGAATAAATCCTGAAATTTCCAAAACAGAGGGCAGATAGATTTATGTCTATCTTATTTTTACACAAAAAGTGACATACTCCTCACCGTATTTCTTAAATATGAAGTCAGAATACTCTAGAGTCTGTTAAATCAGACTGCTCTACCTCAGCCCCAGGTTCCCAGCCCNTCATGTCTCCTGTCCTAGTCCTAGAAGCTCAGAAGAGTCTCCAGGTCCGCTCCCCTCCACTTTGCTTTGCACTATGCCCTCAGTCTGATCGGGCTGACTACAGGGCCTCCCCAGACTCCTGGTGCCTGGGGAAGGGAGGGTCTAGGATGCACAGGCAGGCCTGCATCTAGGCCAGATTGGGCCACCTGCAGAAGCCACCAGAGCCTGGACCAGGAGCCCTGTCCCCCAAGCTGGCTGAAGGACAGACAGCAGCCTGCGTGATGTCCTTTGCCTCTGGGTTCCAGCCAGTTGACTGGAGCCTGGTCCAGCTTGGCCAGTGTCCCCACCCCTCCCATCCCACCACCCCTCCCCATCATCCCTCTTTCAAATACAGTCCTTGCACCAGCCAGATGCCTGAGCACAGACTTGTCACCAAGAAATTCATGCTCTATCCTAGCAGTTTCTGCTCATCCTGCCCTCTCTCTCGCCTCTCCCCACACAAGCCATCTCCTTCGGCCAGTGGGCTCACCACCCTCTCTGCAGAGCTCTGACCGACATGGAGAGTCAGCCCCTCCCCAGCCCAGGGAAGGGTCTCAGCAGAGGTAACAGGGAAGGGGGCCTCGACACAGCTTCCCCATAAACTCGCAGGTCTCTGTACTTCACCCACTCTCTGTCCCCATTGCCATCTCTCAAGGAAGCAAGTTCGTTAGGTCTATTTCCCATTGTGTGGGTGAGGATGTGGTCTCTCTATCTGATGCCAAGACTTGCTGCAACCCGACCCTACAGCAGAAAGAGTTGTCATCAAGCCCAACCCTCAAGTTCATACTCTTGTAATCTAGAGAAAGACTCTCCCAGAACCTGCCAGCTTCAAACCCTAGCCCTACACACCTTTTTGGTCAGGTAGCTTTCTTTGTCTCAAACATTTTTTTAATCATGACAAAATACACTGAAGGTAAAGTTCAGCGTCTTAGCCGCTTTTTAAGTGCACAGTTCACTGGCATGAAGTAATTCACATTATTGTGTAACCACCACCGTCCTTCTCCAGAAGTCTTTTCATCTTCCCTCAAACTCTGTACCAATAAACAATAACTCCTCATTGTCCCCTCCTCCGCACTCCTGGCAACCCCCATTCCACTTTCTGTTTCTATGAATGTGGTACCTCATTAAAGCGGAGTCATGCAGTATTTATCCCTCTGTGACTGGCTGACTTCACTTAGCATAATGTCCTCAAGGTTCGTCTGCCTTGTAGCATGTGTCAGAATTTCCTTCCGTTTTGCGACTGAATAGTATTCTGTGGTGCGTATATACCACATTTTGTTTCTCTGTTTGGCTGTCTTGTTGATGAACTCTTTTAGAAAATCAAAGTAACATATTCTCAGGGAAAACATCCGAGGAGTTCAAAAGCAGATAAAATGAAAAGTGAAAGGTCACCTTAGCCCTGCCTTGTTCTGCTTAGAATAAATCCTGAAATTTCCAAAACAGAGGGCAGATAGATTTATGTCTATCTTATTTTTACACAAAAAGTGACATACTCCTCACCGTATTTCTTAAATATGAAGTCAGAATACTCTAGAGTCTGTTAAATCAGACTGCTCTACCTCAGCCCCAGGTTCCCAGCCCACGTGTTCTGCACTCCCTCTCACCTTCCCCATCCCCCACCCTGAGATTCTGGGTCTCCAGCAGGCTTCTCAAGATTCAATACTGCCTGAAGGTCTGCTCTTTGTGGACTAGTACCCCCGGAGCTGTCCTGCCACTTACTTTTTCATTAGGGAATATCAGCCTATAACACTGTCAAAGCGAAAGTGAAAGTCACTTAGTGGTGTCTCTTTGTGACCCCCATGGAGTATAGAGTCCATGGAATCCTCCAGGCCAAAATACTAGAGTGGGTAGTCCTTCCCTTCTCCAGAGAATCTTCCCAACCCAGGAATTGAATTGGGGTCTCTTGCATTGCAGGCAGATTCTTTACCAGCTGGGTACCTCATTTGTTTTAATCCCAGCACACACCTCTGGCATTTTGGATGCTCCAGAACACAGCTAATCAGTGTCTTACTGATGTACTTGACGTTGCTTCCAGTTTTTAAGATTCAGAAATAAAACTGTCATGAATACAGTTGTACAGGTACTTCAAACACGCTCAACATTTGTGACAGCATAGCTAATAAATCTGTAGATGTGGAGCCCCTGAGCAAGTTCAGTTCAGTTCAGTCGCTCAGTCGTGTCCGACTCTTTGCGACCCCATGAATCGCAGCACGCCAGGCCTCCCTGTTCATCACCATCTCCCGGAGTTCACTCAGACTCACGTCCATCGAGTCCGTGATGTCATCCAGCCATCTCATCCTCGGTCGTCCCCTTCTCCTCCTGCCCCCAATCCCTCCCAGCATCAGAGTCTTTTCCAATGAGTCAACTCTTCTCCTGAGCAACTGGTTTGTGAATTAATTCTTCCCATGTGATTGCCAACCCCCTTCCTGGGTGCAGTTGCCCTCCCACCAGTTCTGAGGATGCCTGTGTCCACAAAGTGAGGGGTCTCCTGTTTCAGTGGTTATCCCTCGTAAGGAGGAAAAGAGACTCTCATCATCTCTTACTTTTGATTTCTTGTATTTTGACTGAGGGTAGGAATTTCCACCTGTTCGTTAGCCTTTAGTATTCCCTTTCCCATTCATGAACTTTGCCCACTTTTCTATTTGCTTCTCTTTTCCTTATTGATTAGTATAAACTTATCTGTCATATATATTGAAAATATTTTTTTTCTGGTTTGTTATTTGCCTGTAAACTTTAAGCTGTTACTTGTTTATGTAACCAGTTTTTAAAGATCTTTCCTTTTGTGAGCCTCCCTGGTGGCTCAGTGGTTAAGACTTCGCCTGCCAATCCAGGAGACTCGGGTTCGATCCCCTGCCAGGAAGACCCCACATGCCGTGGAGCCACTAAGCGTGTGCACTACAACTACACAACCTGTGCTCCAGAGTCCGGGAGCCACAGCTCCTGAGGCTGTGAGCCGCAAGCACTAAAGCCTGAATGCTCTGGAGCCTGTGCTCCGCAACAAGAGAAGCCGCTGCGCGAGAAGCCAGTGCACCACAGGGAGGAGCAGCCCCCCTGCATCTAGAGAAAAGCCCGCTCAGCAAGGAAGGCCCAGCACAGCCAAATAAACGAATGCAATAAAATTACTTTAAAACTCTTTCCTTTTGTGACTCCTATATTTGTCCTCCTTTCCCCAGTTTAAGAATATATCGATACACTTAGAAATTTTTGTTGATGTTTTCTTCTAGTAATTTTATGGTCTTCTTTTTACATTTAAATAATTGATTCATCTGAGGCTGATTTCAGAATAAGGAATGAAGTGGAGAACTGGTTTTTTGGTGTTTTGGGTTTTTTTTTTTTTTTTTTTTTCCCCTTAAACAGCTAGCCAGTTGTTCAAGTTGATTGAATCTTTTCTCCTCTGATCTAAAAAGTCACTTTATCATATATTCAGTTTCCATTTGTTCACAGTGTGTGTCTGGGTTCTGTTCTGTTCCTTTGATGTGACGCTCTGTGTGCCAGTACCCAACTGTTTTATTACTGAAGACTTATACAACATTTCAGTAGCTCTATTTGCCCCTTATAAGGCCTCTCCTCCAGGATTTTCCAAGCTCTTTTTGTATGTTTATTTTTCCAGATGAATTTTAATATAATTTGTCAAGTTCAGAAGATTTGTTGTTTTTCACATCTTCTAACAGATGTGATTTTCTGACATCTCAGCCCACAGCAGAATAGAAACAAGTTGAGAAAAAAGAGATGGGATGGTGGTCGACCTGAGGCAGTGATGGTGGTGGAAGTGACAGCTAATAGGGAGCTGATGAAGTGATGAAGAACTATGAAAAGACACGAGAACTATGAAAATAAAGACATTATGGAGTGGGCCTTTAGTGTGGAGTCCAACAAGACCTTGGATTTTCACTGTGTTACAACCAGAACCATGATGGACACTTACTTGTAACCACAACTCTGAGTCATAAGGACTCACATGTTCTCTAACCTCTGATTAAGAAGGCAGGAAAGTGTGTAATATCCATCCAAAATATCTCTTTTTAAGGTCTCGGATATTAACGTCTGGAAAACTAATGTGAAACGGTTCATTCTTGGATGATGACAAAAGTATGACATATTACTGGTTTCTCTATAGTTTTCACAAAACCCAACCTCCAAATTCCAAGGAGTTCTGGGATTTGAATTCACTCTACCCGTTGGAAACACAGCTGAAGAAAATGTCCCCAGCCTTTCAGCCACTCCACACACAGTAATTTAAAAAAAAAAGATTTAGCTCTACTGGGCACCTGCCTCCAACACGTGAGGCATGTTATTTGCAGAATACATTTCAGTCTTCAACAGTCCCATTAGATAAGGCTGTGTTCCCATTTGACAGGAAATTTAGGCTTAGAGAGATCAAATTTGGGCAAGGTCAAGTTATCATGTGACAAAGAACTCTCAGTCACCTTCAGCCCTTCGACTCACCGCCCCCACGCCCGCCCCAACAGGAGGTCCAGCAGGTGACCAATGCAGTTCAAGCTCCTCTTTGCAAGGCCCTGCACCTGCCCGGCCCAGGGCCCACACAGCCCGAAGAGGCCCTATCTCATGCCTCTGAGTGGTACGGAGGGTAGAATGAGGTGCCAACCTGGGCCATTTAGGGGAGGAAGGCGCAGCCTCCAGACCCACCGGGATCAGGGGCTCAGAAAGTGGGGAGGGTGCCCTGAAGACTCAGAAGACACCTCCAAGATGAGTACTGCTTGCCCCAGTTGACATGGCCTCTCTGCACTCCCTGGCCATCCCAGGACATCTGTGTTCACCACACCACACTTTCGCCAGTGGTGTGAACAGAGCCCAGTCCTGTCCTGGATGCCCCAGGGAGTGGGAGTTGTGCAGGTGACACACGGGGAGGAGGTGACAGGCACTCCCTTGGGAGTTCCTCGTCCCAGCAGAGATAAAGGTCAAAGAGCTCATTTGTTTTTCCTTGACAGCCATTTGTCTAGGGTCTCTACCAGCCTTATGGGGCCTGCCCTGGATTCAGGTCCAGAGAGGTCTCAGGGTGAGAGTCTCCAGGAGGCTGAACGCCCTCCCCGGGCACAGGTGGGACTATGTGTGCTTAGTGGTCCAGTTGAGTCGGACTCATTGCAACTCCACGGACTGTAGCCCACCAGGCTCCTCTGTCCATGGGGATTCTCCAGGCAAGAATACTGGAGTGGCTTNCAGGAGGCTGAACGCCCTCCCCGGGCACAGGTGGGACTATGTGTGCTTAGTGGTCCAGTTGAGTCGGACTCATTGCAACTCCACGGACTGTAGCCCACCAGGCTCCTCTGTCCATGGGGATTCTCCAGGCAAGAATACTGGAGTGGCTTGTCATGCCCTCGTCCAGGGGATCTTCCCCACCCAGGGACTGAACCCAGGCCTCCCACATTGCAGGTCTGGGCCACCAGGGAAGCCCCGTGGGTCTATAGGGTTGTGAATCGAGTGCCCAAGGGACCAGAGTTTTCAGCCCTCTCTTGCCTCTCAGCACAGGGCCCAATGGACTGTAGAGCAGTGACCCAGAGGATGAGGGCCAGAGCATCAATTCATTTCAGCACCCAGTCACCATGAAGCGCTACTGCGCGTGAAGGACGGTGCCATTGGGGTACATGATGAAAAAGGGGCTGGGTAGAGGTGGGATTCGCTGGAAGGCAAACAGAGTGCATTGGAGGACCCGGAGCGGCGGGAACCCCACCCCAGAGCATCCCCAACCTGGGCGCGCAGAGGAGCCGCTTGCTCCGGAGCCCGGCGCGCGCGCTCGGGGCCGGCGCCGCTCGCGCACGCGTACCCGCAGCCGCTCCCCCGCCCGCACGGCGCCGGCTCCCGCGCGCGCGCACTTGAGGCCTCCCTTGTGCGTCTCCTCCATTCGCTACGTGCAGAATGGTCCGTCGGCAGCAGCTGCAGCGCCGAGTGGGAGGGGGAGGAGGAGGGGAGGGGGAGGCGGTGCCCAGGTCTGGAGGAGGGGCCGCGGCGGGCCGGGCGGGGGGAAGCTGGGGAGAGGGGCTGGCGGGGGGACCCTGGGTGGGCGCAGCCTTCCTTCCCTTCCCCCTTCCCCTCCCCTACCTCCGTCGCTCCCTACTTCAAGGCCATTCTGGCCAGCCCTCTGTTTCCTGCTCGGACGTCCAGGAACCCAGCCGACCAAGAGGGGTTTTCTCCGTGTTGTCCCCTCCCCAAAACCCAGGACCCAAACCCAAGAAAGAACCAGTTTTGCTGTTCCCTCTCTCCTCTTCCCGTCCCGACCACACTCCCAGGCTTTTGTGTGAAATGACCCAACAGCAGACCCTTTCCCACTCCGCTTTGCATGATGCTGGAGTCCCTAAGAGGTGCTGTAACCTCACTCTCCTCTCTCTTAACCCCCACCTGGAGGAAGGAGAACGGACAGGATGGACGCTAGAGTCTAGTTCCCAGCATTTCCAGAAGGGGAAGCCCAGAATCTCACACGCGAACATAGGATAGCGGAAAGGTCTGGTGGCCCAGAACAGGCTGCTGCCCAGGAGCCTAACTTAAGTCCATGTCAAAAGGAGCTAGTGTCTGGAGGGTCCCCCCTAGACTGGCATGAATTCACCCGCATTACGGATCTGTGTCTCATACACCTGTGTGTAAAAGGCTCCCCAGGAATGTAATGGTGAGAAGCCACCAAGGGGTGGATCGTGTTTCCCTGGAGGATCCCAAACAGACCAGCTCCCTTTGCTGCCAAGAATCCAGATGTGGCCCAGACGTGCACAGCAGCCCCTCCCACAGGGTGGGACACCAGCTATTCTGTGCAGCCCCTCCCAACTCTTCTCCCAGGGTCAAGGGAGGAAAGCCGGCGAACTCCGGTGCCCCTTCCCCATTCGGGCTGCTGGCAGTGGCGGGCAACTCCATTATCTTCTCTGTCCTTTGAGGGGGCCACCTGGTTTCACGTCGGAGAAAGCCACTTGGGTTTAACCTGTGGTCTAATCTCTAGCCCTCTGCCGGCAGGTTAAGTCTAGATCGCCAGGAAGGAAGGTGTTCTGGGTCAGCTTCAGTTTACACTAACCGACCCATGAGCCTGGGCTTTACACAGTGCCTGGATCCGAGGAAGCGGATCCGCTCCTTTCGGCCCAGCAGTCTTTTAGGAGGCGCCCTCTGCTGGCCGCTGGGAAATGCAGGGAAGAACAAGAGTCGCGCAGAGGCGCTCTCGGAGGGTCTGGCGAAGGGGGACACAAGTCAGAGAAACAAACGAAAACCAGGAGCCAGTGAACAGTAGTGACTGCGCTGGCCACAAATAAGGGAGGCATGCTGAAACCTTGCTGGAGGTGGGGAGTTCTGAGCCAGCTTTCGTTGAGCAGGGAAGGGCAACCAAGCTGGCAGATGGCTCAGGACACCCCAGGGGCACCCCTGCCTGTGTGCAGAGTCCTGTCCCTGCCCTGGGTGGCTCAACCCCTGCAGAGTCTGATGACTGCCGTGCCCTGCAAGGGGGCCTACCCTCACCGTCAGCCTCTACTGGGGTGGTGGGCTGGGAGAAACAGCCAGAGCTGGAAGGCCCGAACCTTCTAGTCACCACCTGGCTCCTCAGGGCTGGCAGAGAAAGTGACCCAAGAGAGGAGTCTACAGCTGACAGATCCACCCCACATACACAGGTCCTTGGCATGGCAGGGCTCAAGGTAGGGTACACGCCTGAGTCACAGCCTGGCGGGGTACTGCCTGTCTCAGGAAAGGCCAGCTTGCCAAGAGTTGAGACCTGGGTCAACAGCCCATCACCCTGCCTCTGGCCACTGGGCATCCTCCCCAACACGTCTCACACGTGGGGCCAGGGAGTGCTAGGGCGGTGCAGGCCATGCAAGCCTCTGGGGCCTGCGCCTTATGGCCATGGAGGGCAGGAGGAGAGGAACAAAGGGGTTCTCACTGCACAGGAAGAGCTGGGTTAGAGAGAGGATAGATCCCCCTGCCGCCCCCCAGGCATCCAGAGTCTCTCCCAGTGTGGTGGGTAAGTGAGCAGCAGGTGCCACCCAGAACTGGCAGCTTCTAGAACTGCCCCGCCAGTCCTCCGGGGAGGGTCGCCCCCAAGTCCTCAGCATCTTCACAGGGCTTTACACAGGTCCGACTTCCGAAGGCAGCCCAGGGCTCCCAGCCTTCCAATGCCCCACAAAGGCCCAATTCCCAGACCACTCCCCAGAAGTCAATGGCACCGTGACTTCCTCCCCATCACACCCCGCCCAGCTCTACTCACTGATTCACTGGCTTCCACCTTATTGGCGCGGCTCCCTTCCAGAGCAGCCAGGGTAAGAGGACTCCCAGGGTGGGGACTGAGGCCCAGGAGGGAACAGAAAGCATGGTGCTTTAATTAGAGGTAATTGGTTAATTTACTCTGAAAGCTTGGGGGAGGGGAGGGGATAGAGTCTGCGGCCTAATAGGGCTCAGACTCACACTAGTGAGTCTGTTTCCGGACCAGAGCTGACCAAAGCGAACCCACCCACCCAGGACATCCACTCTTCGCCAGGTCAGAGCAAGGCCCATAGCAGACTGGGGTGGCCCTGCAGGAGAAAAAAAATAATAAAGCAGGTGCCCTGGGGTAGTGGGCAAGGCCTGCTGAGGTTAAGGAAGAAAGGAACTGAGGACTGGGGAGGTGCAGCGGGTTCTGGGATGGGAACCGATCCCTTTCTTCTCTCCTTGTACATCCATCCCTCCCAAGATCATTGCCCCAACCCCGGCCAGGTTAGGGGCCTACCCTCCTCCTGTGGTCAGTGACCTCTCAGGCCTGCCCATCCTCAGGGGCCTGAAAGCTCACTTCACTCCCTCCAGCTTCAGAAAACCGTTCCAATCACCAAGGAATGGGACGCCAGAGGGAAGACCCCTGCCAGGCCCCAGGGGGCGGGCCGCCCGACGCTTCGCCTCCGGCGGCGCGGCGAGGACTCTGGCCGGCAGCCTCCCGCGCTCGGTCCGAAGCAGCTGACCCGCTGGCAGCGGGCCAGGTCGCGGCGGGGCCGGGAGGCAGCAACGTGCGGCGCGGCATGTCGCGGGCTCAGCGGCAGGGAAACGTGGGGGCGGGCCGGCGCGCCGCCCCCTACCCCCGCCCCACGCAGGCCCATTCATAAAACCCGCAGGCGCTGCCCGGACCTGGCAGCCTCCTTTCCTAATTGCAAATTCATTAAGGAGTTTGCATCTTATTTGCATGGAAATCATTTCCTGGCCCAAAACAGAGAAATTCCCCATTCCTTCGGCACCCCCTTCTGCCCTGCTGTAGGCATCCACTGTCTGGGAGAGGAAGGGGGCCCTAGCTCTGCCCCGCGCCCCCTCCCTGGCCGCAGCACCCCCGCCCCGCCTCCGCCATCTCCCTGGTGAGGAGTGGGGGAGGGGTGAGCAGAGCATCTACCTATCTGGGACCCATGCCTGTGCCCAGGTGAGCCGGCCCTGCCCCAGTGGGTCCAAGTGAGGGGAGGTGCCCGCCAAGTCATTTGCCCCCCGGCCTGGCCAGGCCCAGGGAAGGGAGGAGGCGGATGGCGGGCAGCCGCAGTAGCTGGTTGTACCTGGCAGGAGTAGGACTGGTAGGTGAGGCTGTTCGTGCCCAGCCTCACGTACTTGCCCAGCCACAGGCCATGCCCCCACCCCCACACCCCTCACCCCACAGAACAAGCACCCAGTGACTGCAGAAACAGACACACAGTCAGGGAACACAAAGGCACTCACACTGGGCCAGCCACCACGGCTGCCACCCTGGGGGGCAGCCAGATGCCTTTGTAAGCTCTTTGGTCCTTTCCGGCCCCAAGCCTGGGTTGAGGGACAGGGGGCTCTCTCAGTCAGGGGGGCTCACTTCTGTACCCCAGATACAGCCTCTTGCCCCTCCTCTCCTCCATCTCCTATTCACGCAGGTCCCCAGGTGCGGACCCTGCAGGAAGACCTGTCCAGGCAAGGATGACACAGGGGCCTCCAACCCAGGAGGGGCAGTGGAGGATGAAGCCCCTGAGGAAGGGGCGCCTAAGCTGTGTCTATCCTTCCTGTCCCAAGTGTGTGTGTGTGTGTGTGTGTGTGTGTGTGTGTGTGTGTTAGAAGGAGTGCTCCCAACTCCAGGAGGGGGGGCGGGGGTGGACTTTTGAACTGTTGGAAACAGAATAGAACTACCTGAAGGACACGTGTCAGATAACTACCTGGACACAATGTCCTGGTTCTATATGTTCTGGGACAGTATAAAAAGTAATCACAAAATTTTGTCAGCATCAGGGCATAAAATAAAAACCTGCTTCCTGTCCAGGTCATCAAAGCCCCTCCCTGACATGGCCCTGCTCACGCTTCCCGTCTGCCCACGCTCCCACCTGCTTGCTGTCACTGAAGTGTCTCTCTTCTGGTGCTGGGGCATGAAGGGGTGGGCAAGGATGTTCCGGAACACTGACCACACTTCCCTCCTGAGCTGGGTTGGACTGACTACCCTCCATTTCCTGGAGCAGTTGGATCTAAAGTGCCCTTGGAGGGTGGGGAGTGTGGGTAACAGAGGTGCAGCAGGAAAATATTGGAACACTTATTTTTTCATCTCACCTTTTTCCATTTAGTGTGAGTGTGTTCTACAAAGTGAAAAATATGAAAATATGCTTCTTATTACAGATGCATGCTCAGCAATTGTTTCATTGGTAGGTGGCATGATCAAAGAAACTTTAAAACTGATCTAAGCTTAAAGTGGAGGGTTGGAGGTGAGGGATGGCTGAGATCATGTCCATCTTAGTACCTGACCTGAGGTGCAGTCAGCTCAGAGTCCAGGAGCGTGCAGGGACAAGGATTTGGATGAAAAAGTTGGCCCCTAGAATTGACAGATGAGGAAACTGAAATAACTCTGAGGTGGGAAGTTTGCTCCAAGGAGTATGTGTGCAGATGGTGAGAGCCTCTCATTGCTGGTGTGTCTGCAGCCTGCCCTCGCCCAACACCCAGCCTGCACCCAAACCCCACTTCCACCCACCCCAGTTCCCCGCCGCAGGTTCCCCGCTGCCCCCCACCCACCAACCCGCACCCGGCATGCTGGCAGCGGGCCTCTCTGAGCTCCTCACTGGTTCTTGATTAGCAGAGCCAGGCAGGGTTGGGTCGCCACCCACCACATCCTCTCCCAGCCTGGTGGGAAGACCATTGCAGGTTTCCTGTCCCCTGACTAACTGGGTAAAGGAGAAAGAATTTAGGCTCCAGACAGGCCTCCAACTTTGTCCAGCTGGGTGACTTTGGGCCCAACACATAATCAGTATAAGCCTCAGTTGCCCTGTAACATGGGACTGATCATGGTACTTACTATACCAGGTTGCTGTAGATATTGAGTGGCCTCCTGTGTGTATAGGATCTGGTACAGAGTAGGTGTTCAGTAAGATTCTTAAGCCTCCCCCGTCTCCCGCCTTCCCCCTCCACCCCTGTCCCCCAACCCTTCTACCCCATCCACCCCCACCCCTGTGTGTAACAGGTGCCCTATAAAGAACCTGTTGAACTGTGATTTGCCATCGGCATGGGAAGGAGAATTCTGAAGGCAGACAAATGAATCTTTGCAGAGCATCTTCCTGCAGAAATTAACAGCGCCCCCGCCCCCATCAAAAGCATCAGGCACTCTCCAAGTCACCCACTCCCAGAGAGGTGCTTGACTCTCCACCCAGCCCCTTTCCCTCTTTCTGCACTGCCTTCACGTCAAGCCTGAGCTGAGGGTGACACCTGGTGGCCATTCCTATATCTGCAGGACACAGTGACCGCCCCCAACAAGAAAGGTGTTGAGGTTCCAGGGTAAGGGAGCCATTCTTTCCAGCACCTCCTCTGTAACTCCCAGCTCCCTCTCAGGGGCCAGGGAACCTCAAGGATATCCACTACCCTACTCTACCTGAGAGTAGCTGGAGTTCTGAGGGTCATGCCTGCTTGATGGATAAGATGATGGAGGCCTTTGCCCAGACCCTGGCCCCAGGCAGGACAATGGCTATCCTTCCCNGCTCCCTCTCAGGGGCCAGGGAACCTCAAGGATATCCACTACCCTACTCTACCTGAGAGTAGCTGGAGTTCTGAGGGTCATGCCTGCTTGATGGATAAGATGATGGAGGCCTTTGCCCAGACCCTGGCCCCAGGCAGGACAATGGCTATCCTTCCCCCAAGTGCTGTGGGGCCTTATAGGTATCATCTCCTTCTATTCTTATCACTGGGGCCTAGTATCACCAGGCACAGCAAGGTTAAGCCACTTGCTCTCAGTCACACAGCTCCTAAGGACCCAAATAATTAAGTGAGTGGGACACCCGGCAAGCCTCGGGCGGATGGAGGAGGCCAAGAGGAAGTGGCCCGCCCCGAGTTCCAACCCAGTCTTGCCCAACTGGTGAAGTTACCTCGCTCAAGGGCCTTTGGATGGCTCATTAGTCTCCTTGACAGTACCATGGGGCGTCAGGTAGAGTGGTGATTTTCAAACTGGCTGAATATGAGAGTCACCCGAGGAGGATTTTTTAAATACCAATGTTTGCTCCAGTCCTGGCTGATGAAATAAAAATCAGGAGGCGTGGGGATGAGTATTTTTAAGAATCTTTCTAGATGATTCTACACTTGTGAATGCAGCCCCTGGGATTTCTCATCTCTCAACTTCACTGCCCTCTAAAGGTCATCAGCTCCCTCTTCCCTGAAGGACCAGCCCCTCCTCCCTGAGCATTCCCTGCACATCTTTCCTTGCCCACCGAGACCCCCAGGGCAAGTTGCCTCTCCATCCTTGGGGCCCGGGGGAGAAGACAGGCCACCAGCCCTTCCCAGAGGGGGCCCAGCAGGCTTGATCCTCCTGAATCTCTGACCCCCGGCCTGGACTCTGGGGTGGGGGGCAGGGAAGGCCACTGGGAGCTTAACCCCAACAGGATGAAGGCGCCATAATGAGGGTCAGGCGGTTGGCTCAGCCTGCGGAAATCCCCAGCTTAGTAGGGGTGGAGGGGCTTCAGCCTAGGAGGGGCATCAGGGCAGAAGTGAGGGGGCCGGGGAGCCCAGACACATGGAGACCCCAGGGCCCCTGAGCCCTAATAACCTCCTGAGAGGGCCTACTAGAAGCTCAGCACAGTTTACCCTCATTCCAGGGCTGCTGACCCTCAGGGAGGGAGGGAAGGGCTGACCAGCCCCCCAACCACAGCTAGGATCATTCCCCCGAACCCAGCCTTTGGCAGAAGGAGGAGGGCACTGATGGGAAAACGGAAAAAGGCTACGTGAGCGTTCCCAGGGCAACGCCGACTTCTCTCCAGCCTGTAATCCTCAGGCCTTGAGTGAGGGATCACTTTCCTCTGCGGAATGTAACACCGAGGGGACAAAACGGGGCAGAGGGACCTGGGGTGGGGGTGGGGGGGCGCCAGAGCCGGGAGTCGACTCTGCTGGGGGTCATTTCCAGCCTCCAGAAGGCCCTCCAGGAGGTGACAACACAAAGAGAGGAGGGATCGCCCCACCCCCAACTCAGCCCAGGGCACAAGGTCTGGGGCTGGGCTGCAGCTCCTAGCAGACCCCCACCCAGAGCTCTCACACTGGTGGTCCCTTTGCTGACCACTCATTTGTAGGGGGGATAACAGGCTCTAAGAGGTTAGAACCAGCTAAGGGCAGGACTTAGCAACTGAACAACAACAAAGACCACATAGCATCAGAACCACACCTAAGAGCCCCAGCTTCCCTAGAGGCGGCCCAGATGGGCCGGCAAGGACTGACAACCTGCCAGCTTCAGAGTCCCCAAGCCTGCCACAGCCAGCACCCTCCTGCCCTGCAGGGTCATAGGCGGGGCATGGCAAGCAGAGGGGAGGGGCATGCTAGTTACCATAAACCTGTACTGGCTGGGACCAGGCGCGCTCACACTGAGATTCAACACAGATTCCTCCAGAAAGCCTTCCAGGCTGATCCACAGAGGACCGAAAGTCCCCCTCCCCACACCCAGCCATGACTTCCCAAAGGGTGTTCCACTCCCTAGCCTCACCCCTGGCCCAGCNCTGGCTGGGACCAGGCGCGCTCACACTGAGATTCAACACAGATTCCTCCAGAAAGCCTTCCAGGCTGATCCACAGAGGACCGAAAGTCCCCCTCCCCACACCCAGCCATGACTTCCCAAAGGGTGTTCCACTCCCTAGCCTCACCCCTGGCCCAGCACGTAGGTCCTGCATCAGCCTTGGCTCTGCTCACTGGGAGTTCTCCATGACCCAGGAAACCCTGAGGGCAGGACTCTGTAGACAGAGTACTGTGCCCAGCACAGCACTAGCTGCTCAGAGGGTCTGGAGTGAGAGAAGCTCTTGGAAAGATGGGACAAGTCAGCTCAGGTCACAGAATCTGGAAAGAACCAACAATGGGAAGTGACCTCAAAAACCATCTGGTCCAGCCGCTCCCCAACCCACCCATATAACGTCCCATCTGGGAGGTGAACTTCTGCCTCAACCCCTGCAGAATCAGGTATCTTCACTCATCCTTTCGTTCATTCACTCACCCATTGGATTCACCCCACCAGCTTCTACATCTCAGGGGCCGAGGCAACCCAATTCATTTTCAAGGGCACGAGCTAAATCCTTAACAAGAGGAGCCAGGAATCCATCAGCCATTCTTGCCGGCCCTGGCACAGCGCTAAGTAGAAATAGAAGATGCTGACCAGCACACCGCAGCACACACATCTCTGTTGCACAGCGGTGCTTACACCCAGCACATCCTGGGTTTCGTTTCACGCTCAGCAACCATCCCGGGTGCTGCGGGCCTTCTCGATGAGTGGAAGCTGGGTCTGAGCGGAAGAATGACTCTGAAGCTGGAAGAGAAGTGGAGCCAGGATGCGGCCTGGACAGCAGCACCCCTGGCCCAGCGCACGCACGCACACACAGACACACACGCACGCTGATCAGCTGGGGTTTCATGTGAAAGACGGGTTTACCCTCGGGGGGAAAGAAAATGTGATTTAAGCTCCTAACTATAAAATGATAACAGCGAAAGCAGGCCACAGGCCTGCTGGGTCCCAGACACTGCACTGTTAAAGGCAGGAGAAGCCAGTGGTGAATCGAGAGCTCCCACCACCCCTCCTCCGGGGCCNAAATGCAGCCCCTGGGATTTCTCATCTCTCAACTTCACTGCCCTCTAAAGGTCATCAGCTCCCTCTTCCCTGAAGGACCAGCCCCTCCTCCCTGAGCATTCCCTGCACATCTTTCCTTGCCCACCGAGACCCCCAGGGCAAGTTGCCTCTCCATCCTTGGGGCCCGGGGGAGAAGACAGGCCACCAGCCCTTCCCAGAGGGGGCCCAGCAGGCTTGATCCTCCTGAATCTCTGACCCCCGGCCTGGACTCTGGGGTGGGGGGCAGGGAAGGCCACTGGGAGCTTAACCCCAACAGGATGAAGGCGCCATAATGAGGGTCAGGCGGTTGGCTCAGCCTGCGGAAATCCCCAGCTTAGTAGGGGTGGAGGGGCTTCAGCCTAGGAGGGGCATCAGGGCAGAAGTGAGGGGGCCGGGGAGCCCAGACACATGGAGACCCCAGGGCCCCTGAGCCCTAATAACCTCCTGAGAGGGCCTACTAGAAGCTCAGCACAGTTTACCCTCATTCCAGGGCTGCTGACCCTCAGGGAGGGAGGGAAGGGCTGACCAGCCCCCCAACCACAGCTAGGATCATTCCCCCGAACCCAGCCTTTGGCAGAAGGAGGAGGGCACTGATGGGAAAACGGAAAAAGGCTACGTGAGCGTTCCCAGGGCAACGCCGACTTCTCTCCAGCCTGTAATCCTCAGGCCTTGAGTGAGGGATCACTTTCCTCTGCGGAATGTAACACCGAGGGGACAAAACGGGGCAGAGGGACCTGGGGTGGGGGTGGGGGGGCGCCAGAGCCGGGAGTCGACTCTGCTGGGGGTCATTTCCAGCCTCCAGAAGGCCCTCCAGGAGGTGACAACACAAAGAGAGGAGGGATCGCCCCACCCCCAACTCAGCCCAGGGCACAAGGTCTGGGGCTGGGCTGCAGCTCCTAGCAGACCCCCACCCAGAGCTCTCACACTGGTGGTCCCTTTGCTGACCACTCATTTGTAGGGGGGATAACAGGCTCTAAGAGGTTAGAACCAGCTAAGGGCAGGACTTAGCAACTGAACAACAACAAAGACCACATAGCATCAGAACCACACCTAAGAGCCCCAGCTTCCCTAGAGGCGGCCCAGATGGGCCGGCAAGGACTGACAACCTGCCAGCTTCAGAGTCCCCAAGCCTGCCACAGCCAGCACCCTCCTGCCCTGCAGGGTCATAGGCGGGGCATGGCAAGCAGAGGGGAGGGGCATGCTAGTTACCATAAACCTGTACTGGCTGGGACCAGGCGCGCTCACACTGAGATTCAACACAGATTCCTCCAGAAAGCCTTCCAGGCTGATCCACAGAGGACCGAAAGTCCCCCTCCCCACACCCAGCCATGACTTCCCAAAGGGTGTTCCACTCCCTAGCCTCACCCCTGGCCCAGCACGTAGGTCCTGCATCAGCCTTGGCTCTGCTCACTGGGAGTTCTCCATGACCCAGGAAACCCTGAGGGCAGGACTCTGTAGACAGAGTACTGTGCCCAGCACAGCACTAGCTGCTCAGAGGGTCTGGAGTGAGAGAAGCTCTTGGAAAGATGGGACAAGTCAGCTCAGGTCACAGAATCTGGAAAGAACCAACAATGGGAAGTGACCTCAAAAACCATCTGGTCCAGCCGCTCCCCAACCCACCCATATAACGTCCCATCTGGGAGGTGAACTTCTGCCTCAACCCCTGCAGAATCAGGTATCTTCACTCATCCTTTCGTTCATTCACTCACCCATTGGATTCACCCCACCAGCTTCTACATCTCAGGGGCCGAGGCAACCCAATTCATTTTCAAGGGCACGAGCTAAATCCTTAACAAGAGGAGCCAGGAATCCATCAGCCATTCTTGCCGGCCCTGGCACAGCGCTAAGTAGAAATAGAAGATGCTGACCAGCACACCGCAGCACACACATCTCTGTTGCACAGCGGTGCTTACACCCAGCACATCCTGGGTTTCGTTTCACGCTCAGCAACCATCCCGGGTGCTGCGGGCCTTCTCGATGAGTGGAAGCTGGGTCTGAGCGGAAGAATGACTCTGAAGCTGGAAGAGAAGTGGAGCCAGGATGCGGCCTGGACAGCAGCACCCCTGGCCCAGCGCACGCACGCACACACAGACACACACGCACGCTGATCAGCTGGGGTTTCATGTGAAAGACGGGTTTACCCTCGGGGGGAAAGAAAATGTGATTTAAGCTCCTAACTATAAAATGATAACAGCGAAAGCAGGCCACAGGCCTGCTGGGTCCCAGACACTGCACTGTTAAAGGCAGGAGAAGCCAGTGGTGAATCGAGAGCTCCCACCACCCCTCCTCCGGGGCCCAGCCGGGCTGCCCTGGGCGGGCACATGCACGCACGCACACATGCACACCCCCGGGTGGCGTGAGTCCCTGCACGTCCCAGGAAATGCGCTGTCCCAGCCCCTTCACTCCCCTCTGATAAGCCAGCGGCTTCCCGAGAAACAGGCACGTCCCCTTCAGGCTGGCCACGTCGGGCACGTGCCAGGCCAGCTGCCAAGGCCCAGGTCCCCAGCCCCTCTGGGCCCTAGAGGGGCCCTAGAGCCACCTCCTCCATGGCTGACCTGCTCAACCTCAGGAACGGGGTCGGGTGGCGACACCCCAGAATGTGAGACCCGGAGCCCCCACCCAAGCCCTTCCTCAGCCTGTGCTGCAGGCCTGGGGACTTCGTGAGGGGACTCAGGCACCCTTTGTGGGCATCTGGCCCCTGGACACACTCTAGGGGGTACAGAGAAGTGAGGAGAGGCTGGGAAGAGGGGGGCAGATGGGGGTCCACCAGAAAAGCAGGTGACCAAGGGGAAAGTAGGATTGGGCCTGGGAGAGGCAGAAATGTCTGCGTGAGATCGAGGCTGGGAATCAAGGAGACAGGGAGGGCTTGGCGGGGCATGCTAACTGGGTAGGTGGAACTTAGGAGGGAGTCACCATGGGAATGTGGGAGGAGGCAATTAGGAAAAGGACTCTGGAGCAGGTGGAGCTGGGCTGGGACCTTTGTCTTACCACTTAAAATCTGGCTGACCTTAGGTGTGTGGCTTAGTCTCTCTAAGCCCCACCATATCACGTGCAGAAAGGGGACAGGTGTCGTACCCACCTTGCAGATTTGTGGGAAGTAAATGAGGCCATGAGTGTAAAGTGCCAGCACAGCACCTGGCCCGCAGGACCTCCTTTGTTCACAGGAGCTGTTGTGAGGAAAGTGCAGGAAGGGGTCTGAGAACAAACCCGGGGCTGTTAGCAAGCTGGTGTGCAGGGCAGAGACACAGCGGAGGGCCTGGGGCCACGGACTCCGGGTGACCTCCAGGTCCCTTGAGGGCTGTAGAGAAGACAGGATGACATCACGGCTGCCATGTTGGATCCCAGAGGATTCTAGGAGCACACATCTCACCCCACGCTCTCACCGTTCACACCAGGGGACTGCAGAGAGGAAGCGGGGCTTGGCCAAGGTCACTCGGACAGGAAGGACAGGAGGCAGGTCTGCTAACCCCCAAGCTGCCTCCCTTCCCTGTGAGCCATGCTAACACCTGTTTAGAAGGAGAATCCAGGAGCAAAGACCCCCCCACCCCACCCCTCAACTCCATGAAAGGGAAAGACCTGGAAGGCACGTTTCCTGGAAAGGAAGATGAAAGGCTGGGCTCGCGTTCCCGCCCGGGCTTGAACGAAGACCTTGCTGAGGCCTGTAGAATGTGCGGGCTTCCTGCAAAGCCCAGACCAAAGGCACCTCCTCTGGGAAGCCCTCCCTGCCCACGTTGGCAGTGCTCCAAGTCTGCGTCCTGCGGTGTCCTCTCTCTGTGGCTTCAGCCCAGCCACCACCCTGGGCAGTGGCCCAGGCTGTTTGCTGCACTGAGCGGGTGTTTTTGAGGCCAAGGGCAGGGTCTTGATCAAGCTGGAGGCCCCAGGTCCAACACGGTGATCAGCCGAATGCTGGTGTGTATGGAAGGAAGGAACCCTGACCAGTTGGGCCAAGAGGCCCTGACCAGGGGTCCCTGGGGTCGGGTCCTGGGGCAGCTGCCATCTGGCCCTGGCCCGCCCCTCCCTGCCCCTGTGCCCCATCCCTGGGCTAAGAGCAAGTTCCTGGCGCAGACTCTACCCTGTCCTGGATGCCTGGCATTTACCAAAAGGGCAGAGACAGTGAGAAGGGCCTCACCTGTGCCTTCCTCTCAGAGAGGAGCCAGGCAGCAGGCCGGAGGGAGAGGAGTTAGGTTTCAAAGTGCCCAAAGATGACAGAATGAGAGCGGATCCTCGCCCTGTCCAAACAGACGAGGATTAATAGCTAGACTAGAGGATATGAGGAACACCTGCAGACGACGAGAGGACAGCAGCCCAATCCCAACAGGAACAAAGGCCACGAACAGGCTGGTAAAGGAGACGTAGCCCCCTGAAGCTAACAAGCAAGAGAAGAGACACTGACAGGGGCTTCCCTGGAGGTCTAGTGGCTAAGACTCCACACTCCCAATGCAGGGGGCCCTGGGTTTAATCCCTGGTCAGGGAACTGGATCCTACATGCCTCAATTAACGGTCGAAGATCTCTCATGCCACAGCAAAGACCCGGTGCGACTGAATAAGTGAAAAGTAACTTTTAAAAAAGAAGAGGCACTGACAATCACAGGCATCACCTCTGGAGGATGAACAAAAATGCAGAGAAGACCAGCCCTGCAGGGAGGTGGGCACTTAGCAACCCTGAGCTCTGTGCAGCACGGACAGGGGTGGGCTGTGCTTAACTGAACTCAGTAACTCCACTCATGATTACATTCCAGGAATCTCAGCCCTGATCTTATGCTGTCTCCACTGGCCCAGCCCCTCCCTGACCCAGTCTGTCTGGTCTTATTGTGATTATTCACCTCTGGTTACCTCTGCTTCTAGATCTGGATAATGAGGACCAGAATCATTGGCAGGGGGATGGGGATGAAGATTAACTGAGGAAGTGCTTCATAAATGCTCATTCGTCACCAGGACCAGGGGAGGGAGCCGGCCGGGGTCACACAGCCAGGTAGTGGCAGAGCTGGCTTATTCACAGGTGCAGGACACAGAGCCAGCTGCCATCCCCCTCTCTCCCCAGAAGGCTTGCAGGCCGGTAGACAGATTGTTTTCATTCAGAGTCCAGAGTGGTGTCCCTGGGACCATCCTTGCTCCAGCCCCCAGTCCTACTCCTAGAGCCTCCAACTCTGGGGAGCCCCAGAAACTCTGTGGGGCAAGATACAAGCCAGTGGGGGAGGGCTAGGCAAGAGGGAGGCAGAAGCCTTTATTCTTCCCCCAGGAGCACACAGGGGTCACGGGATATCTGTGGGAGAATGCGTCCAGACTCAGGGCCTCTATCAGGGGCTGCTGGGTGAGACCTAACCCAAGTGTCTCAGCTGGTCCCAGACTCTCTTTTCACAACAATAGTTAATAAAAGTAATAATCAGCCAACAAGTGTATAGCTCCTACTATATCCAAGGCAGCATTCTGTCTACCTTGTGTATATTATCTCATTTAATTCTCACAACAATCCTAAGAGGCCAGTGTTATTATTGTTCCCATTTTAGAGATGAAACTAAGGCTCTGAGAACAAGTCACTTAACTTGTAAACAGCAGAGCTAGGATTTGATCGCAGGCTGTCTGCCTTGGGTCTGTGTCTTTAATCACCCCAATCCACACTCAGGGAGTGAAAGCCTTCCCCAGATGGTGCTTCCCATTTCCCAAGGGTCTGGTGGTTGTTGATACTGGGGGCTCAATCACAAAGGGGCACAGCCCATGCCTCTTTCCCCACTAGGCCTCCTGGGCGCTCAGATGGTGGCGAGACCAGGCAAGGCAGCAGCTGGCACCCTATTTGCACCCACATGCGTGGGGCAGGGTCTTCAGCTGGAGCATCCAGTGCTGTCCTGCAGGCAGGACCTCCACCCATCTCTTGCTCAGGAAAGCAGAGTAGGAGAAAGTAAGCTGAGAGAGACAGTATTAGAAGGATGGACTTGAATTCTTTCTTTTTTCCCTTCTTAATTTGAATCATTCCTACAAAATTGACCAAAGTCAGTAACAAAATTCTGAATCACCCTCACAACCAGTCATAGTGTGGCCCTGGAGAATCTCTAGCCTCTGTTACACGGCAGCAGCTGGGCATCACCTTCCCCCTCCCCTCCAGAGCTTATCCCTCTGCAATAAGTGGCTACATATTCGTTAACCTCTCTGGGCCTCAGTTTTCTCATCTGTAAAGTGGGGGTGATAATAGCGGCCTGTAACAACTGTTACAGGTTTAAATGAAGTAGGTCTGTATGTAACATATGTACAATGATCAGCCCAGTGCCTGGCATGAGGCACACAACTCTGGCTACTCACATGATACTGCTATCAGCACCAGCCCCAACCAAGCTGTGGGCTCCACTGGGGAAGAAAATTTTGTTGATCTTTGTCTACCTCAGCATTTTCCAAAGGGCTTAGCACACAGATGCTCTGTATCTTTTTCTTTTGGCTGCACTGGGTCTTCGTCACTGCATGAAGGCTTTCTCTAGTTGCGGCGAGTGAGGGCTCTGCTTCCTTGCTGTGCGTGGGCTTCTCATTGCCGTGGCTCCTCTCACTGTGGAGCGCGGGCTCCAGAGCTCAGGTTCAGTAGTTGTTGCATGAGGGCTTAGTGGCCTCTCAGTGGCCCCAGGGCACGTGGAATTTTCCCAGACCAGGGATCGAACTCATATCCCCTGTACTGGCAGGCGAATTCCCAACCACGGGACCACCAGGGAAGTCCCAGCATTCCATGTCTTAAGCTGAGTTTTACAGGAGCAGATCCGGAGAGAGGGTTCTGGCTAGGCAAGTTCCTAAGGGAGTGCTCCCAGGGGCCGTGAAAGGGACTGGGGAAGCAAGAGGGGAGAGCAGGAGGGCAGGAAGGGGACGGAGGATGCCTGCAGGCCACGCTGTATGGGGGACTCCGGACTGAAAGCTCTTCCCATGCCAGGCCAGAGAGCTGGGTCTTGCCCACCCCCGTGTCACAGTCATTGGCTCAGGGCCGCCAGGGGCATGAACTTCTGGGCGCTTCTGCCGCTCCGGTAGTGGAAGGCAGTCTGCAGAGAGCTCGAACAGAAGGGAAAACACTCGGAGGGCAACTGGTCCTCGGAAACGGAAAAGAGGTCCCAGGGGATCTGCTACACTCAGTAACTGTCTTCTGGGTTGAACGGAAATCAGCCCCAGCCCAGCCTTAAGGGCTGTGGTTCCCTGTGGAGTCCAGGGTGGTGGAGACAGAGGGGAGCAGCTTTAACTTACTCAGAGTCCCAGCTGGTCAGAGCCAGGAGGGTCCTCTGAGTAGCCAGCTGCCCCACCAGCTGAGCAAGGGCAGGCCTGGAGCTGCCTGAGATGGTCTGGGAGCCCCAACTCTGTGCCTGACACAAACGCTAAGTTCTTCACCCCGGTTCACTCATTCCATCCTCGTGTCTTCCTTGAAGGTGAAGGTGAAGTTGCTCAGTCGTGTCCGACTCTTTGCGACCCCGTGGACTGTAACCTACTAGGCTTCTCCGTCCATGGGATTCTCCAGGCAAGAATACTGGAGTGGATTGCCATTTCCTTCTCCAGGGGATCTTCCCGACCCAGGGATCGAACCCGGGTCTCCCACATTGGAGGCAGACGCTTTAACCGCTGAGCCACCATGGAAGCCCTGTGTCTTCCTTAGGTGTGCCCTAATTTGGACATGAGGAAACTGAGGCATGGAGAGGGTGAGGGACCTGCTTCAGGCCTCCCAAGGAGGAAAGATGATGAATGTCATTAGTCATTAGGAAAATGCAAACAAAACCCACAATGAGATGCCATTTCACACCCACTAGGACAGCTATAAAAAGGAAAATGACAAGTGTTGGCAAGGAGGTGGGGAAATTGGAGCCCTCATACACTGCTGGTAAGAATGTATAATGCTACAGCTGCTGTGGAAAACAGTTTGGCTGCTCCTCAAGAAGTTAAACATAGAATTACCGTATGACCCAACAATTCCACTCCTAATAGGGACCCCCCAAAAAAATTGAGAACAGGTGTCCAGACAAAAACTTGGACGAAAATGTTTACAGCAGCACTATTCACAGTAGCTAAACGGTAGGAACAACCTAAGTGTCCATCCGGTGATAAAAAGATAAACAAATGTGGCCGATCTGTGCAATGGAATATGATTCAGTCCCAAAAAGGAATGCCATGCTGGTTCCTGCTACAACACGGATGAACCTTGAAAACCTCATGCTAAGCCACGGGCTAAGCCAGTCACAAAAGGCCACATACCGTGTGATCCCGTTTCTATGAAATGTCCAGAATGGGCAGATTCGTAGGGACAGAAAGCAGATCTGCGGTTGACAGGGGCTGGGGGAGGAGAAACGGGGGTGACCACCTGATGCGTGCAGAACTAGAGACGGGAGGGTTGCAGAGCCCTCGAACGCACCAAGTGCTGCTGAATTCAGCGAATCAAATTGTACACTTTTAAATGGTTAAAATGGTAAGTTTTCTGTTACATGCATTTCACCACCATTTTAAATTTTTTAAGAAATTCTAACAGTCGGACAGACTGAGCGACTTCACTTTCACTTTTCTCTTTCATACATTGGAGAAGGAAATGGCAACCCACTCCAGTATTCTTGCCTGGAGAATCCCAGGGATGGGGGAGCCTGGTGGGCTGCCGTCTATGGGGTCACACAGAGTTGGACATGACTGAAGTGACTTAGCAGCAGCAGCAGCAGCTTATGTATTTATTTTTGGCTGTGTTGGGTCTTAATGGCTGCATGAGCTTTCTCCTAGTGGTGGCGAGCAGGAGCTACTCTCTAGTTGCAGAGAGAGCTTCTCATTGCACCGGCTTCTCTTATTGCAGAGCACACGCTCTAGGATGCCCGGGCTTCAGTAGTCACAGCACGTGGGCTCAGTAGTTGTGGCCCATGGGCTTAGTTGCTCCGAGGCATGTGGGATCTTCCCAGACTAGGGATCAAACCCGTGTCTCCTGCATCAGCAGCTGGATTCTTTATCACTGAGCCACGAGGAAAGCCCTCACCAATTTTTTTAAGTTTAAAAAAATAATAATAATAATGATGGAAGGACAGAGTCTGGCCCAGACCGGGACAGTTTGTGACCCTTCCCTCCACTGGCCTGGAAGCAGGCAACAAGGTCAGCCATGGTGTTTGGGGATGGACAGAACAAATAAAAAACAAGTCTACTGGACACTGTGCTGACACAGACATGGGATGCAAGCGGGGTGGTTTTTGCCTTTTTTTTTTTTTTCCTTAGCCTCATCGCTTGGGATGCAGGATTTTAGTTCCCTGACCAGGGATCCAACCGGTGCCCCCTGCAGTGGAAGCTCTAAGTCTTAACCATGTACCACCAGGGAATTCCCCCTAAAGTGGTTTTAAACATTTCTGAGACTTGGCCAGCTAGAGAAATAAACGCTTTGGGCTTGAGTTCAGACAGATGTGGACATAAACACTGGTTCCAGCACAGACTGTGTAACCTGGACACACCCTGTGTCCTTTCTGGACCTCAACTTTCTCATCTAGAAAATGGACAGAAGAAGAAGACACTGCCTGTGCTGCAAGAGAATTCAAAGAGTTGACCCACGTGGGGCAGCCTGAGGGACAGCGCCCGACGTGCACTCGCTGAGGGCTCAGCGAGGCCGCCCTCTTCTCCCCTGCTGTCCCTACATGAGCCCTTGGTGTTTATCCCAGCCAGACGGCCCCTGGACAAACACGGTCCCAGAGGCTGTCTACACACCCAACCCCTGTCCAGCTTGCCCAGTGGACTCTGCCCATGGGATATTTGCACTTTCAAAAAGAAAACCAGTTAATCCACAGGAAGTCTAAGTGATACAGAGAAAGGGAGACATTGTGGGTTCGTCCAAGTACTCTTTAGGTTGTGGGAAACGCTCCCTTTTCCCCCTAATCGCACCACTTAGGCAGCTACCAGCTTCCACAACTCTTTCCTACGCACGCACACACACACACACACACACACCTTCAAACCGCTAAGCCAACATTCTCAAGAGCTGATCCCCAACCGTGTTCTCACCTGCCCACAGCTCAAAATGTCAATGTAAGAATGCCTATCAATCTTGCTGAGGACTTTTTTTTTTTTTTAATGTGGACCATTTTTAAAGTCTTTACTGAATTTGTTACAATATTGCTTCTGTTGTTTATGTTCTGGCTTTTTGGCCATGAGGCATATAGGATCTCGAACCTGCACCCCCTTTATTGGAAGGGAGAGTCTTAATCTCTGGACCACCAGGGACGTCCCTCTGGGGAACGACTATTTCTTGTTTCTCTTATTTTGGTATGACAATGTTCAGTTTTTAGGATATGATAATAGGAAATTAATTTTAAATTATTCTTTTCACTATTTTTCTTAATTAGAGGATAATTATTTTATAGATCTGCGATACTTTTGGCCATACATCGGCATGAGTCGGCCGCAGGTACACCCGTGTCCTCTCCATCCCGATTCTCCCTCCCACCCCTCCAGGTTGTCACGGAGCCCTGGCTTTGGGTGCCCTGAGTCATAAGTCAAGCTCTAACTGGTCATCTATTTTACATACGGTAATGCATGTTTCATAAATTATCTTTACGTCTTCACTTAACAAAATAAGGTGCCAGTGGTCCCCACATCAGTTCCCAGAATGACTTTTTGAAATTTTACTGTAAATCTTCAAATTCAAGGAGAATGACTTTCTCTACCCTCCCACCTCCCACCCCCACAAGTACACCTCATCCGTGAGGGGAGGGTATGAATTTGCCTCACTTGCTTGCTGGGTTGGTAGACGGCAGGACCCTGGGGGGCTCTCTCCACCCCCCACCCCAAGGCAGCAGACTGACTCCAGGCCAGCCTCTGGATACCAACAGATTGCATCCCGCTTCCTGGTGCCAGGGACCGTCCTCCAGCTGCCACATGGGTGACACACAGCCATGGCACTGCCACCTTTACCAGGCCTCTGGTTCAGCATCAGGAAGGGCAAGCCACGTTCAGGGACCAATTTGCCTCTGGGCCAAGTGATGGTTCATTAGACTGTGTGGACCCCACTCAGCCTGGGCAACTCACAGCCCAAGCGCCTCGTCCTGAGAGGGGCCAGTGGGCATCACTGGGACCTCCTGGCCTCTCAGTCCCTCGGGTTAGACCAGACCATTCTAGGTCACTGTCCTACCACCCCAAACCTCTAAAACTCCAGTCAGGAATGGAACCCAAACTCCCCACTTAAAATCCTATGTTTGACTGGAAACAAAGTAAGATACTCCCATTCTGGGAGATGCCAGGCTCACACCTGACCTGCATTAGAAACCGTCAGGGACCAGGAGGAGCTGCAAAGGGAAGAGGGGCAAGAACAGGACAGACGAGAGGCAAAGCAAGACTGCTTTGCCAGGCAGGGCAGGGGCTGGGTGCCGACAAGGGAAAGCTCAGTGAGGCAGGGAGACACACCCCTGCCCTGGGGGGCTCCCTGTGAGCAGGTGGACCCAGGGAAGAGCCAAGGTCAGGAGTGACACCTTGTAAGTCTGTTTATTTCCCAGACACATGACCCCCATCCACCCAGAGCTGACAACCAAGTCAAAAAGTCAGAAAATGGGACTTCCCTGGGGGTCCAGGGGTTAAGAATCTGCCTGCCAATGCAGGGGACACAGCTTTGATCCCTGATCCAGGAAGATCCCACATGCCATGGGGCAACTACTGGGCCCACGTGCCCTACAGAGGAGTCCTTGTTGCTCCGTGACAGGAGAAGCCCGCCCCCACATGCAGCAACTAGAGGAAGCCTCTGCAGCAACGAAGACCCAGTGCAGTCGAAAAAAAAAAAAAAATTCGGGAAGTTACAGGTCACAGTAAACCCTAGAAGAAAATACACAGAAGGTGAGACAAAGCCAAGCGGGGGCGGAGATTTCGAGGGGGGTTGCTGAGGGCTTCTCTGAGGAGGTGACACTGGAAAGTGGAGGAGGATGAGAAGGGAGAATGTTCTAGGCAGAGAGCAGCAGGTGTTAAGGCCAGGAGGGCAGGAAGGGACTTGGTGAGTTCAAGGAAGAGCAGGGTGGGGCAGTGTGGCTGGAGTATGGGCAGCCACGGGGAGAGAGGAAGGAGACAGGTCAGGCAAGGCCTCACAGGCTGCAGTCCATGGGGTCACAAAGAGTTGGACAGGGCTTAGTGACGGAACAACAAGAAGATAAGGGCTTTATCTCCATTTAGCAAATACTTAACTACCTTGCTCAAGGTCTCACAGCTGATGAGTGGCCAAGCTGAGGTTCCAGCACCTAATCTGACATCAAAGCCCCCTGTTTTCTTTCCTCTACCCATTAACAGCACTGAGCTGGCTGTTCCGTGGGTAACTGGCACCTGTTTATGACCACGGGTTTAATGGTAGGGGCTTTAGGGTGGCCGGTTTGCCAGGGGTGTCTTTGTGGAGGAACTGACCACTGGACAAGGCCTTTAAGAGTGAGGAGCACTCTGGGGAGTTCCCTGGTGGTCTGGTGGTTAGGATTCAGGGCTTTCACTGCTGCAGCCCGGGTTCAATCCCCAGTGTGGGACCGAGAGCCCACAAACCAAGCAGTGCAGCCAAAATTTAAAAAAAATTTTTTAAGAGTGAGGAGGACTTTACCAGGTGGAGAAATGGGAGGAAGAGCATTCAAAGCAAGAAGTCTGTGGCCTGTTTGAGGGCAATAGGGTTATGGAGCATAGATGTCACAATGCGAGAAGGTAGGGTGGGGTCTGGATTATAAGGGACCACGAGTGTCACCAAGGATGTGCAAACTGACTCACAGGCAATGAGCACCCAAGGAAGCTTCTGGAACAGTTTAAGCTGTGTGGAGGAGCTCACGTGATGTGGGAAGGCCTCCTGGGAGTAGGGCAAGCCTGTCTGAACCCTTCCCACCCCAGACCTGAAAGCCAGGGCTGCAACCAACCCCAGCCAGCCGTCCTCCACGCCTCTGCTCCAGGGCCCAGCCAGGCAACGCCCTGGCCCAGGATGTCCTGAGTTGCTGTGGCCACTAGGTGGCGTGATGCACACAGAAATGCGGTTTGATCACTGGGCTGCCCCCTCACCCGCAGAGGGGCTGAATTTTCACAGCAGTCGGTGTTTTTCTCACTTTTATCCCCATTCTTCACCACCTCCTGCCCCTCATAGCCAACCATTTGCATGTGCTCTTGGGAAAACCTCAGCTGTATTTTCTAGTTTCATATTTAATACACTATATATTCTCACTGTTACTCAGCACCATATTTTTTAAAACCCACTCATGTTGCAATGGTGGGTGCCCTCCACATGTATTTACCCAATCTGATGGTGATAGGCACCCACATCCCCTTCAACACCCCTCAACATCCTGTAGGAGCTCCCTTGCTCGTGTTCCCTGTGGCCCTGCCAGAGAACCCAGCGAGCAGAACTGCTGGGTCACAGGGCATGCATTGACAATTAAATGCATACCTCCAGCCAGCTCTCAAGTCACCCAGTTCTTGGAAGGTTCCTGGGGAAAGTCTGCGGCCTCAAGGGACCATGTGGCCTGGCATCCTCCCTGTGGGCTGGCCCAAATTCTTTCCTCTTGGGCCTCAGGGCAGTTGGAGGGCTGCTGGAGGGTGGCCTCTGTCAGAAGCACCTCACAGAATTTCCTGTCGGTCCAATGGTTAGGACTCTGCTTTCACTGCCTAGGGGGTGGGGGTTCAATCCCTGGTTGGGGAACCAAAACCCCACAAGCCGTATGGTATAGCCAAAAACCAGAACAAAACCAGCAAACGAAAGAGCACCTTGTGATTGTAAGACCTTAGGTCCTGCTGTCTCTCCCATGGCCTGCTCTGCTTATCTCTACCCAGCCTCACCAAGGGCAGGCTGGTCCATGACATGTCCCTGTCCTGGTCAGGAATCTCTCTGGTGCTAAGACCCATTCTTTCCTACTCCACCCTGCCACTGAACTACCCGTTTTCTGCATTTTCCTCAAGGTCTCTGCATCAGCCTGTCCCTCCCATGTCATCAATTCTGTGCTATATGTCCACGGGCAACTTACTTAGATTCTCTGTATTCTCTTATGTAGATTCTCATATTGTCTGTAATATGGAGATAGTAATATCACCATAATCGGCACATAGATATGATCCCTCCTGGCTGCTGCACTCAGCTCTCTCTGTGACTCACTGATGCCCTGCTTCTCACACATTCAAGTAGCTATAACTCCTCCTCCTGCAGGAAGTCACCTCTGATTGAACCAGATATGCTCCTGAAGCCCTTAACCAACTATCACCTAGTAAGCACTCAAATATCTGGGGAGCTAAAATTTAAAATAACGATAATGGCTATGATTCATTGTGCACCTACTATGTGCTAAGAGTTCTTTATCCTACTTCATCTTCACCAGAGCCCTGGAAGGCAGATTTTATCATTCACATTTCACAGAAGAAATTGGAGACTTAAAGTGACTTGCCCAAGGTCACAGGCAGGTAATTGTCAAGGTCAGGGCTGGAATACAGGATTGTCTGACACAAATGCTTTCCCCCTACCCTACCCCAACTCCTTCAGAATCCCTTCCCCCCATCATCCTTCCCCCATATACCCTGTGGGTGTGCTGCATTTGAAAATTAGTTTTCAGTATACACATAATTTAGGGATAGAGTCTCCTTTTAAAAATGGTAAAGCAGTTCAGACAGAGCTGTGTCACCTGGAACCAAGATCTTCCACTCTGCCCAAAGAATCCCACTACAAATAGCATCCTGTATATCGTTCCAGCCCATTTTCCATGCATGTGCAGGCATTCTTCGGCATGTGTAGGGCATAAATAATATAGCTGAGTGTTTTTGTTCGATTTTCCATAAATGATGTGAGTGCGCTGTGTCTCGCTCTTCAACATGCTTTTCCCCGCCCAGTGACATGTCCTGGGGAGCTGCGACTGCTTAGAGCTGCCATGTGCTATTCCAGGGCAAAGACAGACTGTGCTTCCAGAACTGCCCTCTACATGTGGTTAACAGTGCTCATGATTAAACGGAAGACTGAGTGGCTTCCCTGGTGGTCCAGTGGCGAAGACTGCAAACTCCGGGTCCAGGGGCCCGGATTCACTCTCTGGTCAGGGAACTAGATCTCACGTGCTGCAACTAAGAGTTCACCTGTCATTCAAGATTCCACAGGCCACAAGGAAGATCAAAGATCCTGCATGCCACAACTAAGACCCGGGGCAGCCAGACAAAATGAAGATTAAGAAATTAAAATGAGGCTGAAATGCCCACCCACATACAGCCGTCCCTGTGTGCTATGATGTGTCCTGTGAAGGGTGTGGTCCGCTTCTAACAACACGTGTCACAGGACTTCTCAACTGGGAGGCACCAAAGGCTTTGGGGAGCCTCAAATCCCTGAAATCTCACCTAGAGTTATCTGTGTGTGTGGACTATTCTGGGGAGAGGGTCCCCAGAAAACCTCACCAGTTTTCACATTTCCAAAGGGCCTTATAAAAGCTGAAATGCTGTCCCACGCTACCTTCTGTACCTTTGCATAATACTGTGTGACGAGCTCACAAGGACAGGGCGGGCGGCATGAAGCATATTCCTTCCCAGAGGTTGTGCCAACAAGGATTCCATCTAGTGCTGAGATGACCTTTCAAGTCAGATCTAGGTCAAAAGTCTGGCTCCAACCCTCATTGTGGGCAACTAAGTAATATCTGAGCCTCAGTTTCCACTTTACAAAGTCAGATGACTAATACCTGCTTGGTGGGGTTGTTGTGAGGACAGAATAAAACCACCTGTGCCAGGCATCCTGCCCCACCCCTCCTGCCTGCCCTGGGGCCTTGGCCATCCATTCCCCCACCCTCCTTCTAGCAGCATCATGGAGATTGAATACCCCAGTTCCTGGCCCTGGCATCTTAGACAGGTACCAGTTACTCCTCCAATTTGAACTTCAGTTCCTGCATCTGTAGCACAGGGTGAAACCCAGTAAGACTATTGGATCCTGACTCCTAGGGTGCTGGGAAGTCAAGCTGCCAGTGCACGAACTGATTGGAAGCGGGCTGCTGGGCAGAGTGGTCCTGAAAGTGCTCACTGTCGCTCTGGCCCCTGGGCACACCCCCAGTATCTGAAGGGCACGAAGGCACCGCTGAACGATCACTGGGTGATCAGGGATGCAGAGACCAAGGGATGGCACCAAGGGATGGCTTGCTCTCCTCGGGTCAGATGAACCCCTAAATCCTTCCCTCCTGCGGTCTTCCCCCAGATCCCCACCTTCCCCGCAGGCAGTTTTGTGCCGCTCTGCTATGAGGGGTGGGAGTCAACTTCCTGAAGCCTGGGCATCCTTGGAGGCCCACACACGTGGGTCTCCTGCTGCTAAGGTGACCTCCTGGTATCCACTTTGCTAACGTCTTCTTACCAAAGACCCGGCACAGCAAGGGGAGAACCCATCTGTCTGCGAAGAGGTGCTTGGGTCTCTGCAACCGAAAGAACTCCTTGAGAAGCAGCTGTGACACAGGGAGCTCAGCTTAGTGCTCTCTGATGACCTAGACAGGTAGGATGCGGGCAGGGGTGGGTGTGGGAGAGAGGGCACATAACATACTTAAGGCTGATTCATGCTGCTCGACAGTACTGTCGAGCAATTATCCTCCAAATAAAAACAAATAAACAAAAAGCTCCTTGGGGGCACCCCCTAGCTATAGCCCACCTCTCCTCTTGAAGAAGTTCCCTTGCCCCGTTCCTCACCTCCCACCCCACTGGCTTTGCTTGGGTGTTCCAACTGAGGGATGGGTTTCGAGAAGCAGAGACAGCCTTTCCTCGGGTGTAGGAGGGGGCTGGTGGGGGGTGGGGAAGGATCCACACTCTCTGTCTGGGAACCCATTCAGGACTGGGTGCCAAGGACTGCACCGTGAGACAGGGCACTGCCAAGGAGCCTGCAGGCAGCTGGGCAAATGCAATGAAAGGCAGAGACCCGTTTCCTACTTTCTTCGGCCAGCGTAGCCCCCAGGGGCCGCAGCGGACAGGAAACTGCAGATAGCTGGCCTCCAGCAGGAAGAGCTGCCCTTGGCCGGCTGGAGGGAGCTGGCCTAGGAGGTGACTGGAAGTGACTGCCAGTGTCCGCAGAGCTCATGCAGCTGGCGCTTCCGGAAGACAATTTTAATAGCTGAGCGAGGGCACATAACCAAAAAATATTTCCACCAGAGTCAGTGCCACAGAAAGAGCAGGAGCTATGAGGTCAGATGCACTGACTTCAAACCCCAGCCCACACCTGACCCCCTGTCCCGTGACCCTTCCCAGCTAGGCTTTCTCAGCCATATCTCAGGTACAGTGACTGCAGTGTCACTGTGAGGACTGCTTGGGATAGAATCTGTCAAGTGCCTGGCACAAACTGGCACCAAGCAAGCCCCTAATACATTGCTTTCTTAATACATTGGGGTCTCTGCTCCTGCTACCATGTGCTAGAGACCCCAGGCCTCTAGATGGGGTGATGGATGAAGAGATGGAGTGTGTATACCAAGAGCTGTCTCTGCAGGGGGAGTGGCTGGACATTGACAGTAACTGGGTAGCAGCATGCCTAGCCTGGGTTGGGGAATCGGGATGGGGCCCTGGGATGGACAGGGGTGAAAGACCACTCTGCCGTAAGAGAATAGGCAGCACTTTGTGAAAACCGTCAATAAAACTGGACAGGGAACAGGGAGACAAACCCCAAAGTGACCCCAAAGTTGTTGTAAGGTAGGAAGTTTACTGCTAGGACGGTCACGGAGAATGAGCAGGGTTTCAAAGCTCTGGGAAAAGTGACTCACCAAGGTAACCCATGGAGAAGGAAATGGCAGCCCATTCCATTATTCCTGCCTGGAGAATCCCATGGACAGAGGAGCCTGGCACAGCCTACGTGTAGTCACAAAGAGTCAGACATGACTTGGTGACTAAACAGAAGCGAACCAACCTTTGGGCAACCCCACAAGCAGCTGACCCTGACCCCCAGCCCAGAGCATCTCGTGTGGACCGAGTCCCTCCATCTGCACTCTGTGAGCCAAAGGACCCAGTGCTCTGATGGCCTCGACCTGCTGCTCTATCATCTCAACCGTTTAACAAGCTGCAGCCTTCTAGATTCTCCATCACCTGCTCTACCGCTGGGGCTCAAGTCAGGGCAATGGGCCAATAAGCAGAATTCAAGTGCAGAGCTGCATGAGTTCTATGTGGGTTTCATTCCTACAAATCTACACTGCTCTTTAGGAACCAATGTTTCACAATAATTCCCGTTCACCTGCCTGAAGTGATGGCTGCCCTCTGAACCCTGTAGAAACCACAGTCTCATAAACTGCTTTGTAGTTATCTTTACTGTTTTCTAAATGTTTGAAGATATTAAAAATATTTTTGTGTGTGATTGAAAGCAAATTTAGGAATATTCTATATTCGGAAAAGAAAGAAAACAAATTCCAGTTAAGGGTTCCTTGTTCATGCCTGGCTAATCCTGGTAAGATATATCCAAGTTATGACCAAAAGTCACGTTTCAAGTTTCTCCAGCAAAGCACACATAGATTCTTTGGACGCAAACATGAACTCCAGCTTAACAGGGTTATCAGTCCAGACTTGGCATGGGAAGATAGCCTATGAGCAGGAATCGCTGGGCATCCGGCCAGTGTGGGTGAAGTCCACTGGGGAAGGATCTCCATGCAGATATGCAATGCTGTGGGCTTCCCAGGTGGCGCTAGTGGTAAAGAACCTGTTTGATCCCTGGGTCAGGAAAAAACCCTGGAGGAGGGCATGGCAACCCACTCCAGTGTTCTTGCCTGAGAAATTCCATGGACAGAGGAGCCTGGTGGGCCACAGTCCACAGGGTCACAAACTGTCAGACACAACTGAAGTGACTTAGCATGCATGCATGCAACCCTGTCCAGCACCAGTCCCTGGAAATATATCATAAATGTCAGTATCTGCCGACTCCTATACTGACTCCTAAATTGAGAATCCAAATTTTAACCTTTGAGCTCTCAATATTTTTTGTGTGCATTTATAGAGCATCAGAGAGACAGCCATGAACAAGACAGATGCCGTTTCTGAGCCCCAGTGCGGGGCGGGGGTTATCAGTTACAAAGAGGTGTGGCAGCACTGTGCTGGGGTGGGAGGGATTGGTACCATGCATAGCAGAGGCCCCATAGAGTAATAAGGAGGGATGCTGGACTCAAATCCACTGTGCACTTACTCCACGTATAAAATAGGGACCTCAGCCCTGCCTACCACCCAGAGTCATCATCGAGGCTGCAGAAAGCCTCTGCAGTAGGCACGAGGTGAGATCACAAAGGTAGACATAGCTGTCCAGCAAAAGGACTGCAGAAGTAGAGGTTTGCCCTCAGTGAAGTTCAGAGACCACACCGACCCCAGTGAGGAAGCTCCTGGCTATCCAGGAGGAGGAGGAGAGGGCCATGAGGGGGCCTCTAGAGCCCTGGGACCCAGTGAGTATATGAAGGGTCGGAGGGGAGGTTTCAGAGCACAGCAACACAAACCTGCTTCCTCCTGATCCCATCACCCCTGCACAGCATGCCTCAGGAAATATCACAGTCATGGGGGAGCCCCAATCCTCCAAGCTTCTCAGAAGCAACGCGGCTTCCTACCCCTGCAGGCTGGGTACTGTAAGGCCCCAGGCAAATTTATTTTTCAGAAAGTTCATCACGTCTCTAAACTCCATGGTGAAAGAAAGTATTCAGTGATGCTGTGAGGTGAAAAGAACTGGACTGGGCCCCAGAAAACCCAAGCTCCGATTGAATCTGCTGCTTTCCTCTGTGAAATGCAGTGGGCTCCTCAGCCCCCAGATTGACACAGTCATAGTGAAATGCTCAAACCACACAGGTGGGAGTTCCTCCACTTCTGTTTGGAAATGAACTCAGGCCACAGCTGGGTTAGCTGCGACATGTCCTTGGTGAGAGAGGTACCCTATGCCTTCCCCAAAACAAACTACACATCAACTAGCAGTGATGCTTAGGAAACACAAAGCTCTCCTCTCCTTTACATACTCACCACCAACTTGAACACAGGGAATCTGTTCGTTTGACATTTACTGCATATCTGCTGTGTGCCAGGTGTTGGAAATACAGAGTTAAGAGAAATACTATTGCAGGACTTTCCTGGTGGTCCAGTAGTTAAGAATCTACCTGCAATGTAGGAGATGTGGGTTCAATTCCTGGTCGGGGAACTAAGATCCCACATGCCAAGGCAAGATCTTATCTATGGCACGACTAACACCCAATGCAGCCAAATAAGTATTTTTTAAAAAGAGGAAGAACAAACTCAGAATTGAAAGAGACACGTGTACCCCAATGTTCATCTCAGCACTGTTTACAATAGGTAGGACATGGAAGCAACCTAGATGTCCATTGACAGACAAATGGATAAGAAAGTTGTGGTACATATACACAATGGAATATTTCTCAGCCACTAAAAGGAATGCATTTGAATCCATTCTAATGAGGTGGATGAAACTAGAGCCTATTATACAGAGTGAAGTAAGTCAGAAAGAAAAACACCAATACAGTATATTAATGCATATATATGGAATTTAGAAAGATGGTAACAATGACCCTATACACAAGACAGCAAAAGAGACACAAAGAACAGACTTTTGGGACTCTGTGGGAGAAGGCGAGGGTGGGATGATTTGAGAAAATAGCATTGAAACATGAATATTACCATATGTGAAATAGATGATCGGTCCAAGTTCGATGCATGAAACAGGGCACTCAAAATTGGTGCAATGGGACAGCCCAGAGGGATGGGATGGGGAGAGAGGTGAGAGGGCGGTTCGGGATGAGGGACACATGTATGTGAATGTATGGCAAAACCCACCACAATACTGTAAAGTAATTATCCTCCAATTAAAATTATTTAAAAAAATTTTTTAAGAGGAAGAACAAAAGAAATACTATAGCCTTTTTTGTATAGAATACAACCTGAGCCCTGGCCCAAGGGCAGGGAGGGAGGTGGGACCAGCCAGGCTAGCAGCTGGCATGTGGGCAGCTGTGAGTGGACTTGGTGGCCACAGCTCCTGCTGCCAGGACCATCCCATCCCCATGGGCCAGCAGAGAGCCACAGCTCGGGGCCAGCCTGGGTCCCAGCCAATGCGAACACATTTGGAACACAGGTTTGGTGTTCATTAGAATTTTTTGTGTGTGGGAGAGGGTGATCTCCATGTCATTCTGTTCTGCCATCTTGATTCCTTCTCCCAAAATTTTTTCAAAGTATTTATTTTTGGCTGTGTTGCGTCATGGTTGCAGCATGCGGGCTCTCTGTCACAGCACAAAGGCTTCTCTCTAGTTGTGGCACCAGGGCTCCAGAGCACGTGGGCTCAGAAGCTGTAGCGAGAGAGCTTAGTTACCCATGGCCTGTGGGATCTTAGTTCCCCAACCAGGGGTCAAACCTGTGTCCCACTGCACTGGAAGGCCGATTCTTGTTTCTTTTTCTTTTTTTGGAAGGCCGATTCTTAACCACTGGACCACCAGGAAAGTCCCTGGACTTCAGGTTTTGGTTTTTTTTTTAAGTCATTCCTCTGTATCTCTTTTATCCCTAGCATTTTTGAAAAGTTGAAAAAATAGTGAAATCAACATATACTCCTCATTTAGATATGACGATTGGTAATTTCTTTCAGATATCATGACACTGATATCAGATATCATGATTCAGATATCTTGAAGCATTGACATTGCTTCAGTATCAGACTTTTTAAAACCATAAATACATCTTATAAATAAAGGGAACGGGTAAGACTAAAATCAATTTTTATGTGTAACAAAAGAAAAAATACATGTAAGTGGGGTATCACTCTGCAAGCAGTTACCTACTAAAAAGCAATTTAATTCATTACAAAGGGAAGCCTATGGGACAGCAGATCTGCAGCAAACACTGTTCAAATAAATGGATAACCATGTAATTTTTTAAAATTTTTATTGGAGTATAGCTGCTTTACAATGTTATGCTATACAGAAAAGTGAATCAGTAAATATATACTGATATATATATATATACCTGATATATATACTGTATATATATATATATATATACACACACACACACACACAGACAGACACACTGTCCATGGGGATTCTCCAGGCAAGAATACCACAGTGAGTTGCCATGCCCTCCTCCAGAGGATCTTCCTGACCCAGGGATCAAACTCAGGTCTCCCACATTACAGGTGGACTCTTTACCATCTGAGCCACCAAGAAGCCTAAGAATCCTGGAGTGGGCAGCCTGTCCCTTCTCCAGGGGATCTTCCTGACCCAGGAACCAAACCGAGGTCTCCTGCTTTGCAGGCGGATTCTTTACCAGCTGAGCTACCAGGGAAGCATATATATATATGTGCTTCCCTGGTGTGTGTGTATATATATATATATAT
>SJYX01001162.1:737976-757929 GCA_006410675.1 Oreotragus oreotragus | reverse complement strand
GCAATCTTGATTCCAGCTTGTGTTTCTTCCAGTCCAGCGTTTCTCATGATGTACTCTGCATATAAGTTAAATAAGCAGGGAGACAATATACAGCCTTGACGTACTCCTTTTCCTATTTGGAACCAGTCTGTTGTTCCATGTCCAGTTCTAACTGTTGCTTCCTGACCTGCAAACAGATTTATCAAGAGGCAGGTTAGGTGGTCTGATATTCCCATCTCTTTCAGAATTTTCCACAGTTTATGTGATCCACATAGTCAAAGGCTTTGGCATAGTCAATAAAGCAGAAATAGATGTTTTTCTGGAACTCTCTTGCTTTTTCCATGATCCAGCAGATGTTGGCAATTTGATCCCTGGTTCCTCTGCCTTTTCTAAAACCAGCTTCAACATCAGGGAGTTCACGGTTCACATATTGCCGAAGCCTGGCTTGGAGAATTTTGTGCATTACTTTACTAGCATGTGAGATGAGTGCAATTGTGTGGTAGTTTGAGCATTCTTTTGCATGTGTGTGTATATATATCTCCCTTCTTTTTTAGATTTCCTTCCCATTTAGGTCACCATAGAGCACTGAGCAGAGTTCCCTGTGCTGTAAAGTAGGTTCTCAACAGTTAACTATTTTATACACAGCAGTGTGCACATGTCAGTCTTAAGTCTCCCCATTCATCCCACTTCCCCCTCTCCCCTTGGTTTCCATTTGTGTCTATGTACCACAACTTTACCCTCTACACCTGTGTCTTGTTCCAATTTTAGTATATGTGTGGCAAAGCAAGCACCCATGCAAGGATTCTTAATCATTTGTCTATTGTGGGGACCCTGCCTGGAGAAACAAAATTCACAAACAACTCTAAAATCTCATTTCAAGCAAGGGTTTCATTCTTCTTCATGAGCAAACCTTTAACCAGAACCGGCAGCAAACCGATGAGTCAATGTAAGTGGGTAAGGACAGTGCCAGTACAGTACATGAACACGTGCCAGCTGGGCAGGGCGCTGGGTGAGCCTGTGAGGCTGGGGCAGCACCGCCCACTCCCAGCCTGGAAAACCCTGGCAGGCCCGGCGCAGCATCCCCAGGAAAGGCCAGCACTGGGAGAGAAGGTCTCTCTCTTTCCTCTTCCTCAGGAGAGACAAATCAACAAGGAGCCCAGAGCAGGGAGCCCGGAGGGGGGCTCTGATCTCCCGCCCACCAGATCATCAGTCTCAACTGACAGAGAGTTGCCTCTATTTGTCATGTAAATATTTGCCCTAAAATCAACTGCCAATCACAGTTTCATAATACCCATGGGTATCCCAATTATCCAAGGGCTTCTGATGAAATTCTCAAAATAAGTTTAAATTCACTTCCTTTAAAAAAAAAAAAAAAAAAAAGGGACTTCCCTGGTTGTCCAGGGGTTGAGACTCCACGTTTCCAAGACAGGGGGCACAGGCTCATTCCCTCGTCAGAGAGCTAAGATTCCGCATGCTGCACAGTGTGGCCAACAAAATAAAAATAAAATTTTTTAAAGCTAGTGGAATGTCTTACGAGATAGCCTGTCATAATATCAAGCAAGTGACAGCTGGTTATCACTGAATCTGACTGGAAACCACTGGCTTTAAGAAATCATAAAGAAACTGGCTTGATGGTAAAAATGGAGAAGCGAACTCATTTTCACTTTGAGCCTAGGAAGTCCAACTAATTCGGGAAATTACTAGCATTTGGCAAAAACAATTCAGCAAATGTCCAAAATACTGAAGGGAACTGACCTGCAGGTGGGAAAGAATAAAATGAAATCCTGAAATTTTTTTTGTTGTTAAAAGACTGAATTACAAAATTAGGGGAAGGAAAGAAAAGCAGCTGTTGGGACAGATTTGAATTTCAGTTAAGCATCTGATTCCAGTATCATGCAATTTTCATCAAAAACAAGAATTCTCAGCAGCTGAGAGAGGACATAAGAGGCCAAGAAAGGCAATAGGAGGAAGGAGTAGAGAGGCCAAGGAGGCTGTGATCAGCTGAGGCCCGGCCACACCCTGGCCCCACCCCTGCAGAGGGGAGGAGGTGGGCCTCTGGCAGGTCCTTCCCACCAGTGCCCCCCCCCATCCCTCCACTTCACTAAAGCAAGGCTGGGCTTGAGGGTTTGAGGGACTGCCTGCCATCCAGACAGTGATGTGGCCTCACCATCCCTGCTAGAGGTGGTTGGCTTTGGGTTATTTTTCCAGGAGTGTTCATGGCCACAGGCTGATCCCTGCATTCTTTGCCTAGGTCCCCATCTGCCGCCAAGGGCACACCCTTCCAGGTGGCTGGGGTGAGGGCCATGCCTGGTGACCCCGGAGGCACGCCCACCAGTGGAGGAGCCAGCTCCCTGAGGTGGTGACTCGCCCAGTCACTTGGCTAGTTCGCCGCACAGGCCAGTCTCCCAACCACAAGCCCCGAAGTTCAAGGTCTGTTTGGTGGTGGGGCTGCAGAGGGAGTCAACCCGAGGGTGGAGCCAGAGGCTGCGATGCTGCAGCAGACTTGTGGATGAGGTCTATGAACCCAGAGAGATGAGGCTCTTTGACTTGTCAGAGGCAGCTTCTTAAGGGCAGAGAAGGGGAAAAAACAAAAGCAAGTTTATACTCATAGGGAAACATAATCTGTGATTATAAATATTTCATGAGCAAAGAAAGCAGTACTGACTGAGGGACTGGGGTGGGAAGAGTGGACAGCAAATTAGATTCCAGTTTGCAAAGTGATAGGGCAGCTGGGATAGAGCGCAGCCCAGGCTGTTCTGGGCTGTGCGCCGGAGGCCCTGCGTCACAGTCACCGTCAGGGAGCGGGCTCTGGCCCCTGGCCCCTGGAAACCACAGCCTTCCCACGGTCAGCAGAGAACACGTTGGGAGGCTATCATGGGGGGAGGAGGAGGCGGGGAGTGGGTGGCAGGACGGTCATTTGAATGACTTGGGCAAACTTCAACAGCAGGGAGGCGGGCCAGTGCCTGCAGACCCATGAAAGGATGAACATGCATTCTGCTGACTAAGGGTGGGGGGAGAAGTGAGCCCGACCCCAGAAAGCAAGTGCCCTTCCAAGCTAGAGGGCAGCTCTGGTCAAGCTGCCCTGGTCAGAGCAAAGGCGATGCCCGGAGCAGGTGGTGCCAGGCTGAGGACAAGCCCGGCCTTCCTTTCCCTCAGGACCGGGGTCTCTCTCCTGCAGCCCTTGAGAAGTAGCTGAGAAAGCAGAGGCCTTAAGGGCTTGCTGAGTAGCAGCTGCTGCAGCAGAGACTCTCCCCACTGGGCAAGCAGGCCCCAGTGTTGGGCAGAGACCTCAGCCAGTCTCCCAGCCCTTCCAGAGGGCCCAAAGAAGAGGACGGTTACTCCTAAAATACCCGGAGGCCCTTGAATCAGGCCTGGTCAGAGAAGCCCTGGCGACCGGTGCACACCTCAACCAGGAAGATGGAAACAATCTCCGCTTCCAAGCAGTCAAGGCGGAGCTGGTGAGGCTCCAAGTGAAGCCACTGAATCTGGGAAAACCAGAGTCATCGCCTAGACTCACAGCCGGTGAGACTCTGCTCAAGACGGCAAGGACTCCCCAACCATGAAAGACCCCAAGACGTCATGGGAGGACCCCCTGAGCTGAAGTCACTGATTGGATCTGCCCTTGAGACCAGCTACTAGTTGCAAGAATCATCCTGAGGAAACACATTACCTCTGAAAGGCAAGTCCTTGTGGAAAATACAGGATCAGGGGCTGCCAAACCTAAGGACCATGAGGAACTCCAAAAATGCACATCCACATAAATGCTTTCAGGACACACCCTAAGCGCTATTCCAACCGAAGAGGCTGTTTACATCCAGTTACCTGCGGGACACCTCTCAGAGGTGCCTCCGTGCGGATCCCCCAAAGCGCCTCCTCCCCCACCCTTGGGCCTCTCCCTGAGCACCCAGTTCAGCGTTCTGCAGGACCAATCATCCAGCAAAGGGATCCAGACACCAGGGACCCATTGGCCCTTCCCCAGCATCCGAGCGCATCACCAAGCCCAGTCAACTGCACCTACTAAAGGCTTCTGCTCCCCTCCACCCTAGGCCAGCAGCACATCATGGTGCACTCTGGCCTCCCCGAGTGCCCCTCCACGATCGGTCTCCTTCAGATCAGCAGGGAGGCGGGCCAGTGCCCTGCGGACCCATGAAAGGATGAACATGCATTCTGCTGACTAAAGGCAGGGGGAGAAGTGAGCCCGACCCCAGAAAGCAAGTGCCCTTCCAAGCTAGATACAGGAAGTCTCCTGTATCTTCCTTCCCACCACCTTAACCCTGCTTGCTAAATACCCTACACCAGTATCCCAGCACCCTCCAGGATGCGGCAGACTCCCAGGCCCAGCCAGCCCTGCCTCTTCCAGCCCCATCCTCCCCCACATTTCCTCCTGCTCACCTGCTGCAGCCACACTGGCTTTCCCTTTGAGTCCCTGGGACTCACCCAGTCCCTTCTGCCACATGGTTTTTGCACATCCTCTTCCCTCTGTTTGGACCACTTTCCCCTCCTCTCACCAAGCTAATGCCTGTCCACCTATTCTTCCTAAGGTATGAAGTACATACAGTGCACCGAAATACACAGCTCAGTAATTATTTACAGATGTGTACATTCATGTGACTCCCACCCAGATCTAGATTTAGAACTTCCCCAATACTGTAAGGTTCCCTTGTGACCTTGGCAGTCTACGCTCCTCCCCCACCCCCCAGGTGCCCGCTGTTCTGACTTCTATTACAATGCCCCTTCGTTCAGAAGACAGCCACTGCAACCATTCCACGGGGAAGCTGCCTCCAGTCCCACTGAAAAAGTCTCACCCCGCCATCACAGGCACTTGTTACACCTGGGGACCTGCGTGTGTCGAAGTCGTTAGGTGACCAGGGTCGATCTGCCCAGGAGATCAGGGATCTCTGCTCACCCTCACCTTGTTCCCAGCACTGGCAGCTGCAGAGCAGTGATGATAGAAAACAGCTGATGCCCATCACGTGCTTACGATCACCAAGCACTCAGAGGTGCTAACTCACTGAAGTCTGACATCAACCCAATCAAGCAAATACCATTATCATATCCCCACTTGACAGGCAAGGAAACTGAGGGACTGAGGAGTTAAATAACCTGCCCAAAGGCATTAAGTGCAAGTGGTGGAGTCAGGAACAGAGCGTTGTGTTCTTAATCATCAGGCTATTCTGCCTCTAGAGGCCACTGGAATGTTTAATAACGAGAAGTGCCCAGGACACTTTGAATGAATAAAGGAGTGACTTTTTTATTTCTGAGCCACGTCGTGGGGATGCAGCATCTTAGCTCCCCTGCAATGGGAGTGCAGAGTGACTGGAGAAATGAATGGAAGAGATTCCATCTGAAGGGATGGAAGGAGCCCCGCCCAAACCTCCACAAGGAGACCAGCAAAAAAATTGGAGATAAACTATCACTGAATCCCCTGCCCAGCCCCACCATTAGATACTCTGCAAACACCAGGGCTAGTGCACTTCCTGCGGTCAGGGCTGGCAGCTGTCATCTCTGGGCCCAGAGCAGCAGTGGGGGCCTAGCAGAGGACAACTGGTGGTGGAGGAAGGAAGCCTGGGCAGGTTCTCTCGGAGCTGGGAGCCCACGGTCCGCTGGAGGAATCAGTCCCCTGCCTCACTCACCCTCACCCAGTAATCCAGTCACCTTTACTGAGCACCTCCAGACCTCTGACGCAGGGAAACGACATTCTGGAAGGCAAGTAAGTAGTCTGCCTGGCTAGAAAGTGAGGTTCTACTGTTCATCTACAAATTGGCATTCAGCTTGTACTTCAATTTTCCAGCACCTGATAATCCTGGGCGAGTTCACAGGCTACTGAGGGCAAAGACCAACCATTCCAAGTGGCACCTTTTAGCCGTTCCAGTGCCATTTACCGCACGGCCACACCCAGAAAGCTCAGGAAGAGACGTACGTGGAAGCGTTTATTTTCCCACAGGACACCGTTCCCGGGCTCCCTCTCAGCAGAGGCACAGTTCTCAGAACGGCTCCATCCACGAGCCCCCGCAGCCGGTGCCTGGGCTCCGCTCACACGAAGTTCTGCGCGATGGCCAGCACCTTGGAAAACTCGCCTTCCCTCTGCCGGAGGCTGGTGGGGATGGGTGTCTTGATTCGGGTCCCCACCGGGTTCCCATTGTCCTCGATGAGGACCACGTTGTTGGAGTCAAACCTGGGGGTCATTGTGGGGCCAGGCATGCGATGCCCCACGATGAGCGCCTTTTTCTTCTGCCCCTTGATGGCCAGCAGGATCCGGTCGCCCACCTTGCCCACCCCGTTCTTGTTATAGACGTGGATGCAGCGAGGAGGGCGATGGTAAGGGGTATTCCCCAGGGCGCTGTTGTCCACCACGCGCACTCGTGTCATCTTCTGAATTGCGCCAAGGCTGCCGGTGGTGCTGGTGGAAGAGGAAGAAAGTCTGAGGCCTGCAGCCCTGCCGGCCAGGGCGCAGCGGCCTCTGCCAGGCCGGACTTGCAGCCCACACATCAGCAGGGCCCTGACACCGGCGGCGCCCTCACTGTAAGAAGTTCCTTACAGCTTTCGCTGCCGGGTCAGGACCTTGATCTGGGTGGGTTTTAAAGGGGACCCAATATTCTGTTACAGTGAATGGCATGGCAGCCCTAATTTAAAGCCTCTGGTTTCCAACAGGCCTCGGAGGATTAAGGGAATACCTTACAGGCCAGGCCTTGCCCCTGCCGAGCCTGCAAAACCTGCTCCCCCTGAAAACACTGACTCCCAGATGTCCCATCTGCATGGTGCTGGGAACCATTAGATCCAAGTGGGTATGTTTGCCTAGGGAGTCCCTCGACACAGCACAGCAGAAATTGAAAATAAGCTAACAATCTTTTAATGTCCCCCCACTAGAAGGAGCACTATTAAAGGCCAATGAGCTACTGTTGAGCCATCTGATGACAGCGGGAATTCTAGTTTCCTCTGCCACTAGGACCCCAGTGCTGGTTCTCTGGGGTGACCCATGGTCCTCTTCTCTCCTTCTGCATGCCTGCCCTGGGCAATGTCATCTATTCCTGTTGTTTCTGACTAGTGAACTCCATCTCCAGCCCTAGGCCTTGCCTATCTTCCAGTCCTGCAGTTCCACTCCAAGCTCCTCAAGTGTCCTACTGAGGCTGCAAATTCAGTCAGTTCCACAGTGACCTCATTGCCTCCCCTGCAAGCCTCCTCCAGCTGGTGGGCTTTCTGCCTAGACAGTGGCTTCTCCAGAAACTCTAGCCCGCGAGCCATAAACCTCTCTCCATCCAACCTCTACTGGCACCACCTCCTGAACACCTCTGACCCTCCCCTCCACCCCATCAACAAATTCCTTTATCCAGCAGCTCACACTCTTACACCAAACCATTATGTTCGTGTCCTAAGCAGGTCCCTGCATACCTCACTCTGCCAACCAAGACCTCTTTTTAGAATATAAAACGGAGGCCACTCCCTTGCTCGGGACTGTTCAGTGGTTCCCCTTGTCTACACTGTCAACAACCTGGTCCTAACATACCTGTCTTCTCAGGTCCTCCACCTTCTGCCACTCACACATCTGCTCTGAGCCCCAAGGCCGGGAACCCCCGGAGCTCTCTGAGCCTGCCCAGCCTCACGGCCCTCTCTGGGGGCCAGGACAGGGCCGGTCCCCACTTCCCTTCCAGGAAGGTGGCCTCTGTCCGCCTCCTCCCCCTTCCCCCCTCTTCCTCCTCTATTAGCAGCCCCTGTCTTGAGCCTTCCAAAGAACTGTACAAGCCTCTATTATTATACTGGTCACATTTTTCTTAGAGTTGTTTGTTTCCAACTTTGCTCCCATAGCCAACTGTGAGAACTCTGCCAGGGCAGGAAGCAAGTCTTATTCATCTCTCTATGACCAAACCCAGGCACAGGGCTCAGTAAACGCTTGCGGAATGAGTGCACGAACAGGGCCAAAAGGCATGTTTGCCAACAGGAATGCAACCTGCTCTCCCCGCCCTGGCTTAGCATCTAAACGGGAAGGGGGAGGCTGCCACACTTTCATCATGCTTGAGTGGTCATAAGCCTGTGATGTAAAAATACATATATTCCATTTTTAAAAGAGAAGAGTTTTGCCCTCTACTTTTATTCACTTATATATATGTTTTAAACTGAAGTGCAATGTGTTAATTTCACACGCACAGCAAAGTTATTCAGATATACACATAAATATACAGATATTTATTCTTAAAAGAGAAGGTTTTAGTGCACTTAGGGAACAACAGGGTCAAGAGACAGCATTCTCACTGGAAGAGTCTGATAGGCATGGAGGTTTCATCTTCCTCCGGGTCCATTCCCAGTCCCATCCCCAACAGCACCATCGGCCCCTTTACCTATCACCACCCCCCAACCCGGGCTGCCCAAACCCCAGCTCCATCCATTCCTTTAGTCTCCCCGGACCCCAAGCCCACCTCCCTGAGTGTCCACTGCCACTCCAGTCACCACAATGCCCAGCCCTGATGGGAGGCTTACTCAAAGACACAGCTGGAAGAACTCATTAGGAAAAGTTACCTGAAACAGCGCTGGCTGAAGGCTCTGCTCAGGTGGACCCAGGGGCCCCAGAGCCCGCTAGAGAAAGCCATGGGGCTCCAAGATGGCAACTCCTGCAGGGAAAGAGAGGGGCAAGGATTTATTTCTAAGTCAGTGTCCTCACTCAGAGCCAGTAGTTTGGAGTATTTGGTTTTTGTTTTGTTTTTTTTTGAAAGACTATTGGGGACTTGTGTGGGAGATGGCACTTTGAGCACAAGATCATTAGTCACTAAATATAAATCTTAGTGGTTAAAAGATAGGCAGATGATTAGATGAACTCCAGTGACAGTTTTGCTGATTCATATTCTAACTGGGGTCAGAGGGCTGGAATGGCCCGCAGCAGTTCTCACTGTGGGTAACACAAGAGCACAGTGAGTGCCTTCACCATTACATCACTTCCACGGGTGGGAGGAAGAAAGGAATCCCATGGGACACAGCCAGGTAGGGACCACGTCCCACATTCTCCACAGAGGACACTGGTCCCTTGTTGACACTCAAGTGCCTCTTGAAATCAGACCTTCCACTCCTTGGAGGAGAGCAGATTACCTGGAGGAACCACCCAGGTTGTCCGCCACCACATCACCTTTCCCTCAAATGTAAAAGCCAGACACCTGGACAGCTCAGGGTTAGCAAAGCAGTGCAAAGGACGCCCTTGCCAAGTCAGTGACCTCGGTCTCTATTTGGATCAGGGAAACTACCTGCCCCACACAGCAGCTGAAAGCAGGGTCTGGGAGAACAAGGTGGAGATAAAAGAGTAACCAGCAGCCCAACACTGGTGACGCCAGCTTGCAGAACCTCAACCCCATGGCTCCCTAGCACCAAAAAACTATGGCCCATCCCCCATTTTCCACAATATCCGGGTGTCAGTGAGGAGAATATTTAAGAAAAACCTACAACCAATTGGTAATTCCAGCTGCAAAACAGGCCTGTTTTCCACCCAAATGTTTGGCCACAGAGGGCCTCATTCAAGAGCTCTGCTGAGAAAACCTCTACCACTGTAATATTTACACACAGCTCTGCCTTGCCTAAGTTCAAAGCACCTTAGATAAGATTTTATTTAATAAAGGTGGGGAAAACTCACTATTTACTTTCACAGAAATACCGAAACACTCCAGAAATGCCTATTAACTATGATTTAACCTCAAACCTCAAGCTTATCCTCCAGTATTTCCTTAAGACAACCCAAGGAGGAGTGGCCCAACTGATCAGAAAATTACATGCAAAAGAAGGTCAACTTAGAGAACTATTAACAACTGACAAGTAGAATCAAAGACTATCGGATGACGCCGACTTTACCTTCACGGCTCCACGGCCCTGGACAGGGAACTATCAGCTTTGGCTTCCCCAGCTGTAACTCGGGGTTTCCCCAGCGGTAACACCTACTCACAAGGCAACAACTACTCACAAGGCGTTTGTGAGGTAAAGCACGCAAAGCACAGAGCCCAGTGTGCACACTCAATACCTATCAGCCCTCTCCATCATCATCGGCACCGTATCACATCTGTTTTGAAGATGAGGAAACTGAGATAACAGAGAGAGACGGGACTTGCATTAAGGCCCATAGCTAGCCAGGGCACAAGCAGAACTGGGCCCAGCTCTGGCCCAAGGGTCTGCCCTCCACACCGCGTGGCCTCACTCTCCGTACAAAGCCCACCTCACGTGGGGGCTCGGGGCGAGGAGCAACTTTGGGGGTCACCTGGTCTCTTTCTGCTTGCTTCATTTACGAAAATGGATTCGGTAGAGTAGTTACCGGGGAAGGCAATGGCACCCCACCCCAGTACTCTTGCCTGGAAAATCCCATGGATGGAGGAGCCTGGTGGGCTGCAGTCCATGGGGTCACTAACAGTCGGACAGACTGAGAAACTTCACTTTCACTTTTCTCTTTCATGCATTGGAGAAGGAAATGGCAACCCACTCCAGTATTCTTGCCTGGAGAATCCCAGGGACGGTGGAGCCTGGTGGGCTGCCGTCTATGGGGTCACACAGAGTCGGACATGACTGAAGTGACTAAGCAGCAGCAGCAGCAGCAGCAGCAGCAGCAGCAGCAGCAGCAGCAGCAGAGTAGTTACACTGTGTCTCAGCGCTTTCCATTATTATCTCATTTAAGTTTCTCCAAAACTATGAAATGGGCACTGTTATTCACCCTACTTTATACCTGAGGAAATGAGGTCCAGAGAGGTTAGATAATCTGCCCAAGTTGCACAGCCGGGAGCGACAAAAGCTGAAACCTGAACAGAAGTAGTTGGCTTCCCGAACCCACACTCTTATTCAGTGGAGTTAACGTGGTAACTTCAATTTAAATGTTAATATTTTTCCGATCATTAGATCATCTTTGTTCCATCGGGAATACTGCTATCACAAGCATGTTTTACTCAGCCCCAACCAACCCAGTGCTTGCTGAGTCAACTGAAACATAGACAAACAGCAGGTGAAACTTATTCTCTTTTATCCAATTTAGGTTTTGAAGACAATTTGTAGTGTAGGTGGCAAGAAGAGCTCCACACGCTGAACAATAATGCAAAATTGGCTTTTTTTTTTTTTTAAGAGCTCTGGAAAGTAGTCCTTCTGGTCCAGGTTGACGCTATGTCCAGTCTCGGGCCAAGCCTACTCATCTCACTCTGGGGCCCCTGCTCGCTCTCCTGGGAGAAAAGAGGCTCCTCAGAACCCCCAAGCAAGCCCGGCTGCACCCACATTCCCTCTCCTGAGGATTGCAACACCCAGCCTCTCCACTCAGCACCATTTCCTCCACCGTACTCATGAGAGTCCAACAAGTGCAGAGGAGCCTACGGGCTTCCCAGAATTTTCCCTGCTTTGGGAATAACAAACTCTCCCATTCATGGCACCTCCCGGAAGCCTGCAGGGCGGTCTGTACACAAATCACAACCGGCCTGCCTCTCTGCACCTTGCTCAAATCCACCCCCACCCTCTGGGCTCATCTCTGCCCAACTCAGCAGCCCTGGCTCCAAACACACCTCCTCCGAGCAGCTCTGTATGAGGCTGCACCATCCACTGCCGCCCCTACTGCACACTGAGGACATCTGGGCGTCTGTGCCAAGGAACTCCGTGGCTCCAACTTTCATCACCAAACTCAGACGTGGAATAAATTTGGATTTTTTTTTTTTAGATAAGGCTGATATCCCTTAACATTCCAGTTCTTGCTACTCACTATCCAAAACTCAGAGACCACAGAGATCTTGACAACGTGGTATCTGAACTCTCTACAGGAATTCAGGACACACACACACACACAGAGGACCATTTGTACTGCCCTCAAACACAAGAGTAACACATTCCCATCTCCAGGGAGCACCTCCATTTTCACAAGAAAAGGCCCAATTCAGAGACTTTTCACTAGGTCTTTGGTGGAGCTGATAGTGACCTCCAGACCCAAAGGACTTAAAGACATCCAGTGGGCAGCAGTAGGCATTTCTATGAACTTGAAAGCATAAAAGAACCAAATATATTTGTATATTAAAAAAAAAGCTGTGGTCCCCTCCACAGTACTCCAGCAAAGAATCCCAGCAGGTCCTCACAGAGTGGGAATGCAATAAATATTTAATGAATAAAATAAATGAGGTAGCCAATAGGCAGATTCCCCCACCCATGGCTCCACACAGGGAAATCTTATCTGTTTATCAGGAACCCACACAACACATGCAAACAGGCTTTAGGAGACCCATGGTGCTAATCGTAGGAGGATAAGCCCATGCTACGTCTAAAGGCCCCTGGAATAATCTACTGGGCCTGGCACCATCACTGCCCACTGTGCAAAAACACCTCATCCCACCACTGAACAACTGGTTCAGATCAGGGAGGAGTGATGGGGGCAGTAATTTACTTCACAGCAACTTTGACTGACCTTGATGTTATTTCTTAAGACAAATCCATCCTGTAGACATAGGCCCTGATCCACTTCGGATCAGACTATATATACTGCTCTGTTTTACAAACATTATTCTGTGTCCTGTGTTTGCACAGGAAGCTAACTCCAATGGTATTTCCTCCTCTACACTCTCTCTCAGAGGAGGCTAAGTATTCGGAAGACTGTGGTACCAGAGATGGCTTTTCAGGCTGCTTCCTGGTCAGCGTGGAGTACTGTCCTCCAGGTTGAGCACATGAAGCACAATCTCTGGTGGTGGGGGAACGGGGAGGGCAAGAGGAAGAAGATGAGAGAGACAGAGAGAAATTACTTAATATAACCCAAGAGTCGTGCTTATTTTCCATCCTGGTTTAAGCTCTCCCTTCAGTTGTGAAGGTCAGGGAGGACTGCAGATTTCAGGGACACATAGGTGAGTTTTTCACTTGGCATCACTTCGGGTTAGGGTGGGTCCCACTGGACTCTGTGAAGGCAGGAACAGTGCCTGTCCTGTCCAGAGGACCTACAACAGTGCCGGGCACACAAATGGAGCTCAGTGAATATCTGTTAGTTCAGTTCAGTCGCATCCGACTCTTTGCGACCCAATGAATCACAGCACGCCAGGCCTCCCTGTTCATCACTACCTCCTGGAGTTCACTCAGACTCACGTCCATCGAGTCAGTGATGCCATCCAGCCGTCTCATCCTCGGTCGTCCCCTTCTCCTTCTGCCCCCAATCCCTCCCAGCATCAGAGTCTTTTCCAATGAGTCAACTCTTCACATGAGGTGGCCAAAGTACTGGAGTTTCAGCTTTAGCATCATTCCTTCCAAAGAAATCCCAGGGCTGATCTCCTTCAGAATGGACTGGTTGGCTCTCCTTGCAGTCCAAGGGACTCTCAAGAGTCTTCTCCAACACCACAGTTCAAAAGCATCAATTCTTCGGCGCTCAGCCTTCTTCACAGTCCAAATCTCACATCCACACATGACTACTAGAAAAACCATAGCCTTGACTAGACGGACCTTAGTCGGCAAAGTAATGTCTCTGCTTTTGAATATGCTATCTAGGTTGGTCATAACTTTCCTTCCAAGGAGTAAGCATCTTTTAATTTCTGTTAAATGCAACTGCAATTGAGAGCTCATTTTTAGCTAATTTTAATACAGACAGACTGAGCTAAAAAAGCAGAGGGATGCTTTGTAGAAAGCTAGAAAGTACCATTACTTGAGCTTTGCATGCGTGTATGCTAAGTCACTGAAATCGTGTCCAACTCCTTGCAATCCCATGGACTGTAGCCGACCAGGCTCCTCTGTCCATGGATTCTCCAGGCAAGAATATTGGAGTCGGTTGCCATGCCCCCCTCCAGGAGATTTCCTGACCCAGGGATTGAACCAGTGTCTCTTACATCACCTTTAATGGCAGGTGGGTTCTTTACCACTAGTGCCACCTGGGAAGCCTACTTGAGCTTTAGGATCAGCAAAATACTGTACTTAGTATCACAGATCATGTACATTTATACATTGTTTCTACCCTAACAATTTCCCTCTTTAGGTTTGGGTTCTAAAGAAGAGGGAGAAAACAAAGAGCTCAACACAATCACAAATGACGGTTTAAAGGAGATTCTGTTAGTAAGTGGAAGAAGGGAAAAACACTAAGAGAAATTAAATGCAAAGTCCAGCCACAAAACAGACAAACTCTGCCTAGCATAAAGATATAAATGTCCTTCTTCATTAAATCAGGAAAACACTGAGGCCTGGCAGCTTCAGCAAATTAAAAAAAGAGAGAGAGACCTCCTTGGACCTGTCACCATGTCATGCAGACAGCTCCTCCCATCTCCTGCAGGTTTTGCCCCAATCATTCTGGACCAAAAACTACTCTTAATAAGTTGCTTAAATACTCATTATGGTTTTGCTGGGGAAGGAGTCTCTTTCAGGAGTTTTGTGTTTATACACCATCTCACAATTCTCAAAGTATTTTCACACAGATCACTTTCTTGGCTGACTTCATTCCCAAGCACCCAAGAGAAACACAAAGACAGATGACAAAGAGCAACCGTTTGGGGAGGGTTGATTCCACTAAGGATTTCTGAACAGTTCTGAAGGTCCAACAGAGTGCCAGAATTAAGTCAGAACTGCTAAGCGACTGGTCCTAGGAATGGAAGAAGGGTAGAAAGCTGTTTCTACTACACCCAGCACAATACCTGAGCGGGTAAAGTGCTGCTTTAACCACTAATAAACTTTACAGAAATGAACATACCCCACACAGTCCCAAGTACTTTCTCCTTTCTCAAAGCTGCCACATCATCTTTTAAAAATCAAAACAGCCATCTTTTCAATAGGTATCTGCTCTTATACACAGCACAGCCTAGGACCAGCTTTCAAGCTGATTCTGATATGCCTGCAAAGGTGTGAGTTTTCAGTGTCTACTATCAAGAAGCAAACATCCAGGATTTCCCTGGAGGTCCAGTGGTTAGGACTCTGTGCTTGCACTGCAGGGAGCACAGGCTCGACCCTGGGCTGGGAAACTGAAATCCCACACCCGTGCAGTGGAGCCAACAAACGTTTTCAAAAGAAGCAAACATCCCTCAACAGCTCAATGTGCTATTTCTACCATGGCTACCAAAGAGGACCCCAACTCTCCATTTTTTTTTCTTTTGGGGAAGTCCTGGATGTTTGCTTCTTGATAGTAGCAACTGTGAAAACTCACACCTTTGCAGGTGTATCAGAATCAGCTTCAGAGTTGGTCCTAGGCTGTGCTGTGTGTAGAGAAAATAGCTATTGAAAATAAAGACAACTGTTTTGAATTTTAAAAGATTACGTGGCAGTTTTGAGAGAGGAGAAAGAGTACTTGGGCTGTGTGGGGTATGTTCTTTTCCGTGAGGTTGCACAGCCTGTGGGATCTTAGTTCCCCGACCAGGGACTGAGCCCAGGCCCTCAGCAGTGAGAGCTTGACATCCTAACCTCTGGGCCACCAGGGAATTCCATCCAGTTCTCAAGCTGACTCACAAAGAAAAAAACATTTCCAAGGTTCTTGTCTCTGTTTATTTACCTTTATGTGTTTATTAACTTGTATATTTGTTTGTGCCACTTTGTTACAGGAGTATTTAAAATCATGGTTCTTAAAAATATCTGATAGCTCTTGATTATTCAAGTTGGTTTTTCAATATGTAGGTTTTAATCTATTCTAGCTTTGATCTCCTGCCATCTCCACCTCACAGGTGTGCAAACACCTGTATTTCCAGAAGTTTGTAACATTCCTGGTATGGTCAAACTGGGAAAAACTGTACAAGGCAAAGTTAAATTTTACTTAATCACCTCTACCAAGCCAGTGGCAAGGAGCTAGGTTTATGGAGATGTCAGATGGGCAGGCAATGGCAGGGGGGTGGTTGGGGTGGGATGAAAAGCCCAAAGGAAAGTTATCTCCTCCACCCCCACCTCCCCTCTTCTCCTGCCAAGTCTATGACCTTGGAATCCACTTCTCCAGGCCTCACTGGCTCTGTCAAGCAAGGGTCATTGGGAAGAGCAAGGAGGCATGGAAATGAAAGTGTTTTAGCTTCACTCACAGAAGGGGTTGTTTTCAAGTCGGGGAATCCCTCTCTGGATTCTGACCAGTGAAAACAGCCTCACTTCCCCATCCTCAGGGCAACACTATAGGTGTCAAAGATCACTCAGTCCTGAAAGTGTGTTTCAGCTAAGGTACACACAGAAGGGCTTCACTGGTGGAGCAGTGGATAAGAATCCACCTGTCAGTGCAGGAGATACAGGTTCCATCCCTGGTCTGGGAAGATCCCACATGCCTTGGAGCAACTAAGCCCGTGCACCATGCCCAAGCTACGGAAGCCTCTGAGCCCTAGAACCTGTGTGCCATGAGAGAAACCGCCACCATGAGACGGTCGCTCACCGCACCTACAGAAGGCCCGTGCAGCAACCAAGACCCAGCACAGCCAAACACATCAATAATTTTTTTTTAAGGTAGATATGGAAAAGTGGTCCCTCTTTTCTAATGACATAGGTGATTTTTTTTTAAGCTTTTGACAAGGAAACTTTCCCATTCTGAGCTGTGTTTCATGGGGGAACAATACGCTACCTGGCACCTTTTTCGCTTTAATTAACTAATTAATCATCTGGCTGCACAGTTGCCTTGCACGGGCTCAGCTGTTACACTTCACACATGATCCCAGGTCCCAGACCAGGGATGAAGTCAGTGTCTCAGGCACTGCACGGCAGATTCTCAGCCACTTGGCCACCAGGGAGGGCCCCTGGCACCTCTCAGAAGAGAGCATATTACTTGACCCAGAGCAATGCTTCTGGGATCTGAATCATAGCCTTCTCACACAAGCTGGTTGTCATTGCTAACACATGTGGAAAACTGCACCAGGGTGAGCCACAACCCAGAACAGACCGTCAGCTTCTAAAAAGGAAGATCAATTGGAACCTGATTTCTGAGACCCTCCCAAGCCCCTTCATGGCCATAAAAACTATTCCAGTAACAAAAACAACAGAAAAATCCATCTTATGTAGGTCCAGGTATCATAACACCAAGACAAGAGTGGGGTGAGACAGGCTTCAAAGGACTCTTGCATCATGTAAGATGCTAAACGCTGCTGCTGCTGCTAAGTCACTTCAGTCGTGTCCAACTCTGTGTGAACCCATAGACGGCAGCCCACCAGGCTCCCCCATCCCTGGGATTCTCCAGGCAAGAATACTGGAGNGCTGCTGCTGCTAAGTCACTTCAGTCGTGTCCAACTCTGTGTGACCCCATAGACGGCAGCCCACCAGGCTCCCCCATCCCTGGGATTCTCCAGGCAAGAATACTGGAGTGGGTTGCCATTTCCTTCTCCAATGCATGAAAGAGAAAAGTGAAAGTGAAGTCGCTCAGTCTGTCTGACTGTTAGTGACCCCATGGACTGCAGCCCACCAGGCTACTCCGTCCATTGGATTTTCCAGGCAAGAGTACTGGGGTGGGGTGCCATTGCCTTCCTGAGGAGAGTATAAATAATTATGTTCAGTGCCCAACAGGCTCCCTTCTGAAATATGAATTTCAGGGAAGGTTTATACCATTCATATTCAGGGGCAATAATAAAACATTTTGGCTGTTGTCCTTTCATGTATTCCACAGTGTACTCAATTCAATTCTCACTTCGGGCTTTCTGAAATGTTTCCTCTGTTAATAATGTGGTGACTCTTAACTAGGCACAGGCAGAAATCGATCGGGAATCCACCATGTTAACATACCTAACTGCATTATTAAAAAGATAATAATACATGAGAAATACCTTCTAGTGATCCTCAGGGGTCCCCAAAACAGGTAACAGGGGCTCCACTTCCACTTTCCGGATACCCATTACAAGTGCTACTCGGCAAGGGATCGCACCAGCTCTACAACCATAAAATCAACACAATATGTAAAAAGGTCCATAGGAAACACACATCCAAGAAGCTCTAAGGGTAAAATGGACAATTCCACACAAGGGAAAAACAACAACACAAGGAGAAGATTCCTTGTCATCCAAACTGCTTAGGTGAGGTGAAGTCGCTCAGTCGTGTCCAACTCTTTGTGACCCCGTGGACTGTAACCTACTAGGCTCCTCCGTCCATGGGATTCTCCAGGCAAGAATACTGGAGTGGGTTGCCATTTCCTTATCCAGGGGATCTTCCTGATCCAGGGATCGAACCCAGGTCTCCTGCATTGGAGGCAGACGCTTTAACCTCTGAGCCACCAGGGCTTGCTCGCTCCTACCCAAAACAGCTCCCAGAATCCAAGCCTACAAGGACTCCTCCCACCAGGCAGTCTACCAAACATGGCTTAACCCCATCTCCCTTTCTGTCCTTCCTAAGTAACATTTCCTACTCCAACAAAATCCTCTTTATTCCATTGTACATAATTCCATGAGTGAAGAGTGAATTTTCCTCTAGCACAGCCTCCCTGAAAAAACCAGCCTACCCTACTCCTTACTACATATCCCTGCTGTCCTGACTGCATCCTTACAGACAATTTTAAATGACTGAAAACTCAGGTTGATGAAGGCAAGACCACAAACAGGAGAACATAGGAAATCAACGCGCTTCAAACTTTAGTGACACACAGAAACACACTGTATAACACCTCCTAATATACTCACACACACTTCCACGTGTGCATACTTGAAGCAGGTGTCCAGAAACAATACTTACCCTTCCTAAGTACAATGCACTGATATTTTCTATTCTACTTCACTTTTTCTTAAATGCTGGCCATGATCCACTAAATTGATTTCCAGCTAACCAATGGCACAGTTGGAATGGGAATTCAGTTTGAACTGCATGTAAACCTTACCAGTGCCTTCCACAAGCTACTAATGAGCCCTTGAAAAACCCAGCAGAGAGCAGACACACTAACCAACCACAACCAAATAGGCAGTGCCTATTTTCTGAGACCCCGCGCCCCCGGCCTGCTCTCACCCCCAACAAGTACCTGCCAACCTGCTTTCCCCCAGTAACCCAAAGTGACTCCATCATATGCTATTTTATTAACCTCTTTATCAATTCAGCCCATCAATCTCTTAGGGTGGCAAAGTTCATTTACTGCCCACCACGTAAAGCAGTATTTCCCTTCTGTCCGCAAGCTTGTTGTCTAGCTTGAAGGGAAGAAAGCCTTCCATTAGCCCACGATTAAACGAACAAGTTGGTATTTCGTATGCCGTTGTCATCTATTTTGTGGGTAACATACACGAGTTATGCACACGCGCAGACAGACACACACACACACCCCTCTCATCTTTCCAGTCTTAATCCCTGGCAGATGCAGCTTCGGGTGAAATGAGAAACCAGGGAACCCCCTGGAGCCGGGGGAGCCACTCATCGGCATGACCGTGAAAGCGGTGGACTCACTCTCCACACCAGAGAAGCGCCTGGCAAGAGTCACAAAGTCATCTCAAGACCCAAGTCGGGAAAGGAAAGGGAGAAAGAGAGAAATAGGACAAACCGGAGGAGCCGTGCCAGACTGATCGGCCTAGGCCACTTTGTGAAGCCTGGCGGCAGCCCGTCCCAACCCCAAAAAGGCAAGTGAGAGCAGGCCGGGGGCGCGGGGTCTCAGAGGCCCCAGAGAGCCGGGCCGCCCTCGGTGAGTGGGAGGGAGCAGGGTCCGGGTCAGAGGCCTCCCTCCCCGTCGGGACCCTCTGCCCCTAGAAGGCCCACGATCCCCGCACTCCGGCCCTTCCTCACCCACCCCGCGGGAGCGCGCCACGGCTCCAGCCGGGAAGAAAGGAAGACGGGAAGCAGAAAGTCAGGAGCGTGACGTCCCTTCCCCCGAGACACACTCCATACCGCCTTCGCCGCCCAGGAATATCCCGCCGCGGGCCCCACTGGCCGGGCGCCGCCTTCCCCCACACGCGGCCTCTCGCTTTGCGCCTGCGCGGCGGACCCAGCCGGGAGGGCGGTGATCTGAGGGTGCGCGCGCGCCTGGCGTGTCCTGGCGTGGGGGGTGTGGCCTGCGCGGCCCCGCCCCCTCCTCCTGCTCCCCCTCCCTCCTCCCTATCCCCCTCCCCCAGACACTGCCGCGGCCGCCGCAGGAGCCCGGAGCTCCAGCCGCCCAGCGACTCCCCCTCCCCCTTCCCG
>SJYX01001162.1:720648-734810 GCA_006410675.1 Oreotragus oreotragus | reverse complement strand
AGAAGGCCCACGATCCCCGCACTCCGGCCCTTCCTCACCCACCCCGCGGGAGCGCGCCACGGCTCCAGCCGGGAAGAAAGGAAGACGGGAAGCAGAAAGTCAGGAGCGTGACGTCCCTTCCCCCGAGACACACTCCATACCGCCTTCGCCGCCCAGGAATATCCCGCCGCGGGCCCCACTGGCCGGGCGCCGCCTTCCCCCACACGCGGCCTCTCGCTTTGCGCCTGCGCGGCGGACCCAGCCGGGAGGGCGGTGATCTGAGGGTGCGCGCGCGCCTGGCGTGTCCTGGCGTGGGGGGTGTGGCCTGCGCGGCCCCGCCCCCTCCTCCTGCTCCCCCTCCCTCCTCCCTATCCCCCTCCCCCAGACACTGCCGCGGCCGCCGCAGGAGCCCGGAGCTCCAGCCGCCCAGCGACTCCCCCTCCCCCTTCCCGAGCCCCGCCCAGCCCCAACCCGGGGCTCGGAGCCGGAGCCGAGTCTGCGCCTGGGGGTGAGTACGCGACCCTTCCCCAGCCCCGTCTCTTTTCTTTGAGAATCCCACCACCACCCTAAAGAAAAGCCCCGATCTCAGCTGCGTGTCCCCTCCCTTTCAACCTCCTGCGGGACCCAGAGGTGCCTGGGGCCCGCGGGACCCAGGGGTGCCGCGCTCTGCCCCCAACACCGGTACCATCCGGAGCCTATCGTGTGAGTCCTCCGACCCCTGCCTGGGGTCCAGAGGTACTCCGCCCTCTGTCCCCACCCCTCGAGAGATCCAAGGGGTGGGACCTCCGCCCCCGGGCCCCTAGCACCACTCTCCTCCCCACCTGCCCCGTCCAGGTGCGCGTCCCCTCCGCGCCCCTCCGGGATTCCAGCTGCGCGCGATCAGCCCGCCGCCGCGGTAGGGAATCTGCCGCCCCCGCCCCCGAGTTCTGGATTCCAGGGTCGCCAAGTCCAATGCCCTCGGCGTCTTTTTTATCTTTTCCCCGGCTCCAGGGGCCGAGTACCCCCGAAGCCGGCCCGGGGCAGGGGGTTCGAGCTTGGGCAAGGGCAGGGTTCACGAGAGCTGGCGCGAGGCCGGCCGCTGCCCTCGGCCGGTCTGGGGACTGGTCGGAGGGCTGGGGAGGCGACTGGCCCCGGGAGCGTGTCCTCTCCTTGCGCCCCACACAGTGCAGTTCATTCATGAGCCGCCCGGGCCTGCGTTGGAGGGTGCGGTGGGGAAAAAGGATTGGTTCGCGGAACCAGAGTGGGGCAAAGGCCCTGTTGGGGGGAGGGGGCTTGCTTTGTCCCTAACCCTCCCTAACCTCCTAGGGTGGACAGTCCCAAAGCTTTGGCGCCTTCTTCCCCAAAAAGATAAGGACCCTTGGGAAGTGGAGAGGAGAGGTCAGAGGGGCCGGCTGCCCTTGGGGCTCTGTGCTGCCACCTGCCTGGGTCCCTTGGGTGGAGGACTGGCCGCTCAGCACTCCACTTTCCTGGAAGGGGCTGAGGGGGTTGGGGGGCGCACAATTGGGAGGACTAGGACTTCCAAGACCACTCTCCAGGCTCTCCCTGAGTCTACATCCCCAACCCCTCCTGAGGAGGAGCCCCCAGTCCTGCCTCCCAGGCACCTGTGAGGAGGGGAGTGGCCCTGCCAGCTGGGGGCTACCAGCAGGCATGTACTGGCAGCGTGACTATCTTCCAGGGTACCAGAGGGTCCAGGCCCTGGCATGCCCCAGGTGGCACATGCTGGGACCTGCTGTTGGCTCACCCGGTTGGATCTTGGCCTCTGGTTGGGAGGGGAGGGATGTGGCAAGGCAGAAGGCAGGTGGTGAGTAGCCAAGAAGCCCCTTTTAGACATCTTACAAATTCCCTCCAATTATAACAGTCTTGGAGACCTGGGTTCAAATTCCAGCTCTGCCATTCTTAGCTGTGTGACCTTGACAAGTTACTTAACTTCTCTGAACCTTAGTGTCAATTTAAAAAGTATGCTTACTACCACCTCCTTACAAGATTAATTATGGAGATCAATCTAGATAGTACAGGTAAAGAGCCTGGCATCCTGCCTGGTAGTTGATCAATAAGAGCTCTCCTCTCTGAACTTCTGACCCATTCTGGTGTATCACCACCCTCTCATGCTCCCCCAACCCCCAACCCCGGCCAGCCTGCTGGGGATGGATCGGTTTGTTTGAAGAGTTTAGAAACATTCCCCTGTCACTCACTGGCTGAGTCCTGAAAGCAGTCTAAGCCCTTAAGTCTCGAAAAGATGCCCATCTAGACTGAGGAGTTCTAGCATACTAAGTTCTGTTTTATTTTGATTTGCACCAATTCTCCACTAAACCAATCCCTTTCATTCCACACTTTATTGATAACAACAGCTAATTTTATTTTAGAATCCATTTATGCCTTTAACTGTACTAAGAGCTTCACCTAAATCATCTTGTGTAATTTGCAAAACCACCACGTGACTGAATTATTGTCCCCATTTATAGATGAGGGAACCAAGGCCCAGGGTGGTGAGGTAATGTGCTCAGGTCAGAAGCCATTATCTGTCTCATCCTAGAGCCCATCCTCTTAGCCACCAGGCTCTGTTGCCTGTCCCCTCCATCTGCTTCAGAACCCAAAATCACAAACCCAGGGAGCTAGAAGCAAGAGGGAAGGCAAACAGGTAGAAATAGGGTGTGGCATTTCTCCAGAGCTGTAACTGGCAATCCCCAGCCCCCAGCCTCCTGATGGAAGTGACTCCTCTGTTAGCTGAGGCCGCAAAGTGCTGTAGTTAAAAGCATAGACTTGAGCCAGCTTGCCTAAGTCCATATCCAGATCTATCACAGACTAGCTGTGTGTCATTGGGAAAGTGATATACCCTCTCTGAACCTCATCGTCCTCCTAAGGTTGTGATGAGAAGTAAATGAGACGATATTTGTAAAGCACTTGGAACAGTGCTGGCATAAAATAAGAATTAAATAGGTATTTGATAAATGCATTCTTTTCCTACTACTTTTATCCTCACTTGTGGATACATTTTTGCCCATCTCTCAGAAGTTGGTAGGGATGGAGTGAGGATACTAATATCTGTTACAGAGTGAAAGACTGAGGCCCAGGTTACATAGTAACAGAGCTAGTCTCCATCTTTATCTCCTCCCAACAGACCACACTGCCTTCCTATGATCCCAAGTCCTAAATTAAATCTTCCCTAGTAACTCTTTAAGAAAAAAACTTTTAATTTATAGCTTCCTGCCCCCCTCCCCAACATGCACACGCTTCTTGATCATAAAATAACCTTCAGTGAGCTAGAAATAAAATCCTCCATCACTCTCCCTACACCTTTCCAGCTAAAGCCTCAGTGTCAGACCAGAGAAATGCTGGGATACCACTGACTCAGACAACCCTGTAGAGTGGATGAAATGCCCCTCTCTCCCCCAAATATTCTGCCTCAGTCTCTTCCCTTCTCTCAGCTGCTCTCTGTGAAGGCTTTGAGAGCAGCTGCCCAGGGTGAAATTCAGCCCAGCAACCCCGCCTCCACAATTAAGAGCTTGGAGTAACCCAGCCGGCAAGCTGGCAAGCTAAGCCACCAGCCCTGGCTCCACCCTTTCCTGCCCTGTGACCTCCCTGTGAGTGGCTTCTCCTCCCCGTCCCTGCTTGGTCCCTGCTTCCTCCCCTGCCCATGGGGAGTGTGCCCTGCTTACTTCTGGGTGCAGGTGGGAAGAGCAGTGCAGCTGAGGAGGGAATGCTTTGTGACTGTAAAGAGGGAGGTGGCAGATGGACATGGTGACTTCAGTTACTAAAGCACAGCCCTTGACCCTCACTACTCTCCTGGCTTCCCTTATGTAGGAACTCCCAGAATGTTCCACCCTCTTCCGAGTGGAGAAGATAGAATGGGGTGGGGGGGGGGTGCATGTAACTCCAGGGGTTTGTACCCATTACACTCTGACCTGGTGGAGACTTGGAATTTCAGAGACAAACAGGCAAGGAATAAGTGTGGGCTGGATTAATTTCTGAAATGTGTTTGAGGTGGGAGTTAGAGGTGGGGGGACCAGTATAGAGGCCCCCCAATTATTACAGCCCTAAGACACCTATACCTGCCTTTAACCTTTCCTGGGGCTTTTTATATGTACATACCCAGGCTCCCAGACACACCCACATACACACCTCCACTTAGACACTAACAACTCTCTTCATTTCCAAGGACAGCCGTGTAGTCACCCAGCTCCCCACCTCTACACACACAGATGCACATATCAACACAAGTTTACACACCTAAACACACACATTCTCTCAGTGCTCTGGTGTTCCCTAGCCAGAGCACACATAACGAGCATTCACAAAGCTTCTGCAGCATCCTGTTCTAGGCATGTCGGAAAAGCATCAAGGTGCCCTGAAAAGTGTTCAGGCTTTTAAAAAGATGCTCAGGTCCATTATTTTATGAACAGTGTGACTTTGTTGAAACAGTGGGCACTCTATACATGGCACCTGCTACAGTTACTGAATTAAAAAAAATTTTTTTAAGGCAACATGGGCTGGAAAGGAAGAGGGAGAGCATAGAACACAGGCAGTTATTCCCTTAGCCTTAACCCAGGCTTTTCAGAGACTCCCTGGAACCAAGTGAGACACACAGACAACCCCAGCTTCTTGGTGCCTCTTGCCCTGCAGTTGAAATGTTAGGAAGAGGCAGCGGAAAATCTGGGATTGGTGGGTGGGCAGGGGAAACTTTCTGAGCCACCCAGGGGGCTGGGGGATGCTTGCTCCCAGAGTTGCTGACACCCATCATGGGTTTGTTGTTCTTTCTTTGTCTGGTTTCCTTTCTTCCCTGGGGACACCCCCCGCCTGCCCGCAGCCGCCCCCTGGGCGGGGGGTGGGGTGGGGTGGGGAGGCATGAAACCACACCCACACATCTCCTCCACCCCAGGAGCCTCCCCAGAGCCCTGCCCAGCTGGTCCCCAGGCACTTCCAGAACCCAGGCATTAGGGCTAGCTGCCCCTTCCCTCCCCACCCGTCCACTGGGACCGTTGAAGGCTTGAAAGCCTGGCAGTGTCAGGGAAGCAGGCCAGAAGGCACTTCCCTGGCTACAGGGAGCTTGGGCTGGTTAAGAGGCCCCCGGCTCATTCTTCCTTCCTTTGCCAATCAATGGAAAAGCTCGCTGCAGGGCATGGCATTCCCAGCCTGCCCTGCTCTGGGGGCAAGAGCAGGGCACGCTGGGAATTGTAGTCCTTACAACTCAGATGCAAAGAAAATTGGAAAGAGATGAGGAAATGAGAGGAGAGAAAGGTGTAGCTCCTGCCATGGCCCAGGAAAAAGAATGAGGGTAAACAGGTGTGGCTGGGCTGAGCGAGAAGGTGGCTCAAATGCAGAAGTCCTGCTTTTTAACGGATTTCCCACCGACCCCATCCTCAGACCCCTACTCTGAGGACAGGTGGCCAACTTTAAAGTTGAACATCTCACTTTGAAGCCAGCTATACTGGGAAGGTGGTCAACTGAGTTGAAAACTGAGCAGATGAAACCATGCATTGTTCTAACAGGGGTAGGAAGAGACAATCAGGGTCAGGTAACTGGCTCCTGACCCATCTTCCCCTGGCCTAGAGACCCTTCCACTTAGTCTTGGATCTTCATACCTAAGACCCCTCCCCATCTTCCCTCAGATTCAGCTCTGCCCGCTGCCTGAGACAGACAGATACAGAGACAGAGAGAGCCAGTTTGTGTTTGAAGAGAATGGGGTGTGTGTGTGTGTGTGTATGTGTGTGTGTATGGAGGTGGTGGGAGGTGAATCGCTAGAGACTCAGAAACATCTTCCAGCTTAGAAAAACCGGTCGCCCCAGTCCAGACCCAGGCTGAGTTCCCCAGACCCAGAGCCCAAGAGCCAGGGAAAGTAAGTCCATGTGACTCAACCCTCCCTTCCTGGGCCCTTATCTCCAGAGGCCAGAGCTCCCACCCACCCGGGCAGCCCAGTGACCTGTCCTCGCCGTGCCCTCCCCACGCCGCCCCTGCCGAAGCCCGAGCGGAGCCGTGAGGGGGGCGGGGGCCGAGCCCGGCTGACCGCTCCGCCCTCTGCCCAGGAGGACCATGCTGCAGTAGCAGCCATGCTGCCCTTCCTGCTGGCCACACTGGGCACCATGGCCCTCAACAGCAGCAACCCCAAGGACTACTGCTACAGCGCCCGCATCCGCAGCACCGTCCTGCAGGGCCTGCCGTTCGGAGGCGTCCCCACTGTGCTGGCTCTGGACTTCATGTGCTTTCTTGTGAGTGCCCACGTGCCCCCCCTCCACCCTCGGCACCACACCCTGTATCACAGCTGGCCCACACCCACCACTCTAACCACTCCCCCACCTGCCCCTGACTCCCCACGTGTGACTGCAGGTGGGAATCCCCATCACCCAGCCCAAGTTCAGCCTCGGACCTTCATCCCACCCAGAGTCCTCCTTTTCTCAGACAAGAATCCTGCCCTCCTAGCTGGTCCAGGAGGTGAATGGCCTCCCATCCTGCCAACCACCCCCTCCTTCCTCAGGCACTGCTGTTCTTGTTCTCCATCCTCCGGAAGGTGGCCTGGGACTACGGGCGGCTGGCCTTGGTGACAGATGCAGACAGGTAAGGGTCTGGGACCCTCCCTTACCCCTACACACAAGCTGGTGTGCACACTCGCACGCCCCCACACACACATGCACATACACCTTGTCCGTGCTCCTCAGGGATAGAAGGAGAGTCAGCCCGCTCTCATCTGCTTTGATTGGGGGGGGTGGGGGCAGGGGATGAAGAGGGACCGGTCCCAGCGCGGGCATGGGGACACAGGGGCCCACAGCGGGCCTTGGTCCCTTGCCAGTGCCTGGAGACCCATCCCGGCCCGCTCACCCTGTCTGTCCTCTGTCCCCAGGCGCCGGCGGCAGGAGCGAGACCAAGTGGAGCAGGAGTAGTATGTTGGGTGGCAGCCCCCTCGCCCCCACTCAGTCAGCTTTCCTTTCTCTTCTCTCTCACGCTTCTCTTCTTGCCACGTTGCTGGTGTCTTTCTTCCGTTTTCTCTTCTGCAGGCTCATGATGGGATTAACGCAGCTGGTGTGCTTCGCAGAGCGGGGGGCTCCCCACCTTGTCTCTGCCGTGCTCCCCTGTCTCTCCCTCCGGCTCCTGGCCTGGGGGAGGCGGCTCCCTGTGCGCCCCACGCACGCAGGCATCCGCCACCCCAGTTGGCTGGGGTGGAGGAGCCATCTTCCTTGGGAACCCACAAGACAGTCACCCTGTTGGTTGCAGAGACAAGATTGGGCGTCTCCAGTGGCTTCTCACCCCCTAACAGCTAGTTCTTCCTATTCCAGGGTTCCCCGCTCACCTGCTCTGGAGGCCTGGGAGTGGGGTGGCCCGAGAAGCTCTGAGCGCGGCCCTCTGTGTCCGTCACCGTCTCTGTCTATAGGCCTGGCATTGGAGTTGTGGCAGCTGCTGGGGCCGGGGAAGGGGAGGGTCGGGGACACCTCTCAGCCCCCCAGCCCCCGGCCCTTCTGGGGCTCTCTTGGTCCAGCCTGTCCTTCCCCATCACCACACACCCCCTACCATTGCCCTGTGCCCAGCGTGGGCTCTGCTCCCCCGGCCCCCACTGGTCAGCTCCGGAACTGCAGGGCTGACTTCCTTCAACAGTCATGGGGGTGCTGATGAAGACTCACCCTCCCATCCTTCCCCCATCCCTGCATCAGGGCCCCTGAGGGGAAGGTGCAGGTTCAGGAAGGCAGGGAGAGGGCAGTCACTCTTGCGCGCTTCTGTCTCTGTGCTTTCTGTGCCTTGTCTGGAGCTCTGGAGTGGGAGCCCACCCACTCTACCCGGCTCCCCAGGGACTCAGACTCACCCACTTTCTGATCTCTCTTCTCCCCACCCCCAGTGTGGCCTCAGCTATGCACGGGGACAGTCACGACCGGTATGAGCGTCTCACGTCTGTCTCCAGCTCCGTCGACTTTGACCAAAGGGACAATGTGAGTGTCCTCCCCCCAGCTTCTCAGCACCCCCCTCCTCCGGGGCACGTGGCTTCAGGTGATATGGAGTCAGGGGTCTACACAGTGGGGCCTTCTGCCCTGCAAGGGTGATGCTCGTCCAAGAGCCACGAGATAGCACCCAGACCCAGAACCCCAGGCTCTGTCTTCCATGGCAGCCTCCAAACCAGCACAGGTTGGACATCTGCGGTTTCTAAATGTCATTTTCCCCAGTAGAGTTCTGTGCCCCTCTCCAGGGGGCAATCCTAAGGACCTCTTTTTCCTTAGACATTTTCCTGGAAGTAATCATGAGCCTTCCAGGCCTGCTTGGCAAAACACGCAGAATCCGTTGTGCTGCTCAGAGGTTGCAGGCTGGTGGCCCCTGGCAATCCGGGGCCAGCTGACCTGCTTGTAGATTGGAGCTGAGGGGCAGGGCTCCTGTAGACAAGGCGTGTACCTGGGGAGGCATAGCAGACCCCAGGCCCCTTTAGATCAGACCCAACACTCTGGCTTTACCTCTCTGGCCACCTGTCATTCTGCCAGGCTGAGAACTCTCACCCTGGTCAGAACTCTAATCCTCAGGCTGTAGGGTGGCCCTGGTCAGTCCAGCTTAGGCTGGGGCCCCTGGGAGCAGCAGCTCCTGTAGCCCCCGTAGCAGAAGAAGCCTGTCACCTTCCTGAGTTGGACTCATACTGGTAAGTGACAAAGCAGAGATGACACCCCTCCCAGCCAGAGCTGTCCAGATGGTCCCCAGACTTACTGTCCTGTATCTTGGCTGGAGGGCACCTCTCTCTCCCGTCCCATGTTATGCCTGGAAGTCTCCCAGTAGGAAGTTGGGTCAGGGTCTCTCTGCCCAGCTCTTCTCCACATAGCACCACCCTGCCCTGAGCGGGGTCTCTGTCTGAAGACAAGCCTGGGGGCTTGAGAGCAGATCACAGCTCACAGTGACCCTGGGCTGGTCCTTCTGGGGTGTTCTTGGGGCTTCCCAGGTGCTGCTAGGGGTAAAGAACCCGCCTGCCAATGCAGGATTCACAAAGGATTCAGGTTCGATCCCTGGGTAGGGAAGATCCTCTGGTGAAGGAAATGGCAACCCGCTCCAGTATCCTTGCCTGGAAAATTCCATGGACAGAGGAGCCCAGTGGGCTACAGTCCATGGGGTCACAGAGAGTCAGACACAGCTGAGCACATAGAAGGTAGGTGGCAGGACCTTGGGCACCATGGCCCACTCCTCTGCTCTTGGCAGCCACGTTGCAGACTCTCCACATTGCAGAAGCTGCAGGTCTGAGGTCCCTTCCCTGGACCCTGGACCCCACCTATCCCCACCCTGGCCCACACAATTGCAGGACTTTTTCTCTGGTTCCGCTGCCCTTGGGTGTTTGCGGGGACCTGCAGTCTGAGCCCAGGAGTCTACAGGTGACCCTGTGTGGGCTTGGTCCTTCTTCCTCCCTGAGGGCGGGCACCCCCGTCGCCCCTCTCTGGGATGAGCTGGTTTCTGTGGGAGCTGTGACAAGGTGAGCCACAGCCTGGACGTGGTCATGAGGTTGGGGTCAGGTGGGAGGGAGGCTGGGCGGGGGGAAGGGAGGCTCGGAGGTGGCGGAGGGTGGTGGGATGGGGGCACCAGCTGACAGCCTTCTGCCCCCCCAGGGTTTCTGTTCCTGGCTGACAGCCATCTTCAGGATAAAGTAAGTGAACGATCTTCAAGCTCTAAAGAAAAAGAGAAACAGCACACCTGTCATCTCCCTACCAAGTCCAGAGGCCGGCATCTCTGAGGGCCTTAGCGCTCCTAGCCAAGCCAGCACCCACCTCCCTGCTCCGGGGGCCCAAGCCCCTGCTGTTCCTCTGAGCCGGCCTCACTTAACCCCCCCGACAGTCTCCTGTGCCCCTCCCCCGCCTGGGGGGCCTGCTCTGCCCTCAGCTCTCCTCGCCCCTGCCGCCCTGTGCAAGCAGGCGCTGGCGCTGCCACCTCAGAGCCATGTGCAGCCAGCGGGGAGGGGCAACAGGCAGGCTGGGGGCAGCCAGCCAGCTGCAGGCAGGAGCCAGTATCCAGCAGGCAGAAGTCAGGAGATGGAGCCAGAGTGCGGCAGGCAGGCAGTGAGCCTTGAGAGAGGCAGGAAGCGGGGACAGGTCAGCACCGCCACCGTCCTGGCCCGTGCGCCCCCAGGGCGCCCCACGTCTAAGGGGGAGCACCACTGCTTCCCAGACCTCCCTCCACCCTCCCGCCTCTGTCTCCTCCTGCCACCGTCCTCGTCCGCCCTTCTCGGGTTGTCCTCTCACCTCCGTTTCTCCCCATCCCTTGCTGCTCTTCCTCTCTGCAGTCTGCCTTCTTTTTCTTCTCTCTCTCTCCCCCATCCCTCTCCTCCTCCTCTCTTTTCTCTTTCCCTCCCCTTCTCCCTGCATCCTTCCTTTTTCTCCCTCCCCTTCCCTCTCACTTCCTCCTCCCTCCCCTCCACCCAGAGCCCCACCTCCCCTCTTTCAACCCCATCCTGCTGCCGGATCAGCCAGGGCTAGGGTGGATGTGGGTTGGGGTGGGCCAGGGCAGACGAGCCGCGGCCCTCCCAGTGTGCTGGTCCTCACCGCATCCGCTGGTCCTGGTGCCCACAGGGATGACGAGATCCGGGATAAATGTGGAGGCGACGCCGTGCACTACCTGTCCTTCCAGCGGCACATCATCGGGCTGCTGGTGGCTGTGGGTGTCCTCTCTGTAGGCATCGTGCTGCCTGTCAACTTCTCAGGGGACCTGCTGGGTCAGTAAGGGCCAGGACCGGTGTGGTGGGAAGAGGAGGGGACGGAAGGGGACGTGCCCTGACCCCTCTGTCGTCCTCTCCCTCGTCCCACCCCCCAGAGAACAATGCCTACAGCTTCGGGAGAACCACCATTGCCAACTTGAAATCAGGGTACGACTGGGAAACTGGTCAAGCGAGGCCTGGTTCTGTGGGCAGAGTCTGGGTGGGAATGGGGAGTGGAGGGAAAAGGCGGGTGTTTAGGGGAGAGGTACTGAGGCTATAGTGATGAGGTGGGGCCTTGAGGGCTTGGGATGGAGCCAGAAGGAGAGGATCCCAGGGAGGCTGGCTGGTGGTGGCTAGAGGGCAGTGTACCCAGCAGGGAGGGCATGAAGAGATGACCTCTGGGGACAGTGTGGTTGGAATGGGACAGTCTTAGGGTCAGGATGTGGGGTGTGGGGCCTGCCTTGGGAGGGTATCAGAAGACCCGAGCCTGCACCAGGGTTGTTGTTTTTGATACTTATTTACTTTTGGCTGTGCTGGGTCTTCATCGCTGTGTGTGGGCTTTCTCTGGTGGCAAGCGAGGGCTACTCCGGACTTTCTCTGGCGGCAAGCGAGGGCTACTCCAGTTGTGCTGTGGTAGCTTCTCTTGTTGCGGAGTGTGGGCTCTAGAATGTGGGCTCAGGAGGTGTGGCCCGTGGGCTCAATTGCCCTGCAGCGCCCATGGCGTGTGAAATCTTCCCAGAGCGGGGATCAAACCGTGTCCCCCGCACTGGCGGACGGATTCTTCACCCCTGGACCACCAGGGAAGTCCACCAGGGTTTCATGAACACTGGCAGGTTTGGGGGTGTTTGCGAGTGTTCCCAGCCCTGGCGGCCCCACTCACCCCTCTGTCCCGCCAGGAGTGTTTGCGAGTGCTCCCAGCCCTGGCGGCCCCACTCACCCTCTGTCCCGCCAGGAGTGTTTGCGAGTGCTCCCAGCCCTGGCGGCCCCACTCACCCCTCTGTCCCGCCAGGAACAACCTGCTGTGGCTGCACACCTCCTTCGCCTTCCTGTACCTGCTGCTCACCGTCTACAGCATGCGCAGACACACCTCGAAAATGCACTACAAGGAGGACGACCTGGTGAGTGCAGCGGAGCCAGGCCCACCCCCAGCCCACCCTCCGGGGACTCGCCTGCTGAGTCCTAGGGTGTGGTCAGCGCCCAGGTGAGGCCAGCTGGTTTTGAATCCTGGCTCAGCAGCCCAGGAGCCCCCATCCTGCCAGTTAAGTCACCTCCCCCAGGCTCAGTCCCCTCCTCTGCAGGAGGTGAGAATGGTCCCTCTCCCAAGGTGGGTGGGGGATGAGGCGAGGCTGTGCCTGGAAGGCCCTGGGGCAGAAAATGGCTGTGGGAGTGATTGTTCCTGTTCTCCTGTATTTATTCCCCAAACCTCCAGTTAAGTCACCTCCCCCAGGCTCAGTCCCCTCCTCTGCAGGAGGTGAGAATGGTCCCTCTCCCAAGGTGGGTGGGGGATGAGGCGAGGCTGTGCCTGGAAGGCCCTGGGGCAGAAAATGGCTGTGGGAGTGATTGTCCCTGTTCTCCTGTATTTATTCCCCAAACCAGCACTGAACACCCACTCCATGCACCCACCCTGCTGGGGCCTCAGGGTCTGAGGATCTGCAAGTAGGGCTCGCTCCGCACCCCCATAAGCCCTCAGGGGGCAAGAGGCCAGGGGGCTTTCACTCTGCTCACTGTCTGATTTCTATTAGAAACACCGCCCCTGGCTTATCCCGAGGTCTGCTCCCACCCACCTGCCCCTCTCTGCTCCCCTGTTCCCCACCCCGTCTCTGAGGGTTAAGCCTCAGGAAGGCAAACTGGCCCCCTTCCCTCCCCAGGTGAAGCGGACTCTCTTCATCAACGGAATCTCCAAATATGCAGAGTCAGAGAAGATCAAGAAGCATTTTGAGTGAGTAGCTCTTCCCCTCTGTCCCCAACCCCAGGACCCGTGGACCCTTCTTTGCCTTCTTTCAGCTCCTTTCAGCTCCAAGAGCATCGTCACAGGCCTCTCGGGCGGGGGGCAGTGCTCAGGGGCTGTGGTGCAGGGTAGGGGGTTATGCTAAGGAAGAATTCTCTGACTCCAAGGTGTTGGGCTGGACTTCAGGTCCCTCAAAGAGCTGGATAAATACTTGAAAAGTGAGTCCCTGGGCCTTTCCTCCTCCTGGCTTGAACCAGGTCATGGTTTGTTGACCCCGGGTCCACGGGCCCTTGAGGATGTGGCCTTCTCAGAATTGTGCATGGTGTTCTGGAGCCTGTGTGCACACGGACTGACAGGGAGAAGGTTCTCAGTTTTCAGTGCATCCTCAGGGAGCCCAGGAGAGCTGGGCTGCATGTCCTCTGAGGTGCTTTTCAGCCAGAAATCTGTCTTAGTAAATCGAAGGAAATTCTAGCCACCTCCAGTGGCCAGAACAGTCTGTATACTGCATCTGTTCATCTGTCCACTCAGCGGTTGTTCTCAGGTGCTGCTGAGGTCCATGTGGTGGCCTGGGGACTACAGAAATGAGTGCAAGACCATCGAGTTCTCAGGGCTTCACAGTGCGGAGGCCAGCTTTAGAGGCCAGTCCAGGGTCTGCTTAGAGCTTGGTCTGGGGACATATTAGGAGTTGGCCGGAGGTCCTGACTAGGGCCATTGGTGGTCTGGATCAGGGCTCAGTCTCTGGTGAGGATCAGGATTTAGTGAGGTCGGTTGACCTGGATGAGCAGTCAGTTGTTCTGGATAAGGATGGGATTGGAGTCGGATCCCAGGCCCCTGTGTTACAGAATGACTGGTTTGTGACCAGGATTTTCGAGTGAATCCTCTTTTTTATTCAACATGCATTTATTGGTCACCTTCTGTGTGCCAGGCATAAATCAGTTAGAAACAAGTCCTGCCCTCCCACAGTTTACAGAACAACAGCTATAATTAGCTCATCAATCATTGGTCAGTATGAGAGAACAATTTAGGGTCCCATCTGGAGTTCAAGCTGTACTCAGCATTAGGGAGCAGGCTGGGTCAAGATTAAGGACAATGTGTGCTGAGAATTAAGTGACATCTCTAATGTTACCGTCCAAATGGAGTCAGCTGTCAACTTGTATAGACAAGTCCTTTAGTAACTTGTTACAAGTATCTTTTTTTTTTAATTGACCCTTTCTTTATTCGGTTGCACAGGGTCTTAGTTGTGGTATGTGGAATCTAGTTCCCTGACCAGGGATTGAACCCAGGCCCCATGCATTGGGAGCGCAGAGTCTTAGCCACTGGACCACCAGGGAAGTCCCAATAACAGGTGTCTTTTGAGCAACTTGTGTCACACTAGAGCAGGAACCTGGGGATATGGCAGAAAACCTGCCCTCATCTGCTTATAGTCTAATAGGGAGAACCAGATGGCAAAGAAATGACCTTGGCAGCTGGGGCTGGGTGCTTGGAAGAAAACCAGAGCAGGGAGAGGGGCAGAGGGCGGGGTCATGGAGGGAGAGGGGCAGAGGGAGGGGTCATGGAGGGAGAGGGGCAGAGGGAGGGCTCATGGAGGGAGAGGGGCAGAGG
>SJYX01001162.1:709179-720550 GCA_006410675.1 Oreotragus oreotragus | reverse complement strand
GCGCCCCCAGCGCCCAGCGAACCCTGCACCACGGCAGTCACGTCCCAGCTGAGCGCCCCAGCTGAGCGCTGGTTGGTCGCGCCGTCGAGCCCGCGGCCCGGCGATTGGCCCTGGCAGTCGGCTCACGTGGTCCCGAGCAGTTAAGCGGCCTCCCGGGCGCCGCACCCGCGATCTGCCGGAGCTGCGGCCACACGGGGACTCCCGGGAGACGGGTGCGAGCTCTCGCAAACCGCGGAGTGCCGCCGCTCCTCTGCCTGATGAGCTGCACCAGGTAGGTTCCCTGCAGATTCTCCGACCCGGAGCTCAGGGAGCGCGCAGCTGTCGGGAGGCTGGGATGCGTTTTCCTGCTCTCATCCCCGCCCCGGAGACCCCAGGGGAGGGCGGGTTGACAGGCTGCTGACGAGTCTGGCGCCGGGGAGGCCTTGGAGGTGTGAAGATTCGCTCTGAGCATCTTAGGCAGAACTGATTTTGGTGAACGGCATCTTAAACCAGAAACTGTCTTAACGTGAGTCAGCTTTAGTTCTGATTCCCTCGTGGATTCTAACCGTATCTCTTGGTCCTGCACAGATGTCCCAAGGACTCGTGGGAAGAGCACTCAGATTGCTGGCTGTGTAGTTTAGCTTTGGGAGAAACTAACGATGGACGATGTTCACTTTCCTTGGTTCTCTTTCCTTCTGACGGTTTGCCATAGCAAAGCCAGTCTCAGAGTTTGAGCAAATGATTATTTTTAAACTCTTGGGCCAGACTTAACATTCCAGGGAAATCGCCATATCCTGAAACTGTCTTTCGATAAGTGCGAAATGTGAAAATACAGAGCAAACCTCCAAACAAAAAAACCACCCACAAAACTACTTAAATAGCTTCTTTAGACATAACTTAGCAGAAGACTTCTCTAAAATTTCTGCCTGTTAACTATTATTAGACCAATAAATATAGCTTTCTCTCTCTCTCTCTCTCTTTTTTTTTTTTGTTCTAAGTTTGTAGGTCTCCCAGAAAAATCCTAGGGCTAATAAAGTGAATTCTCAGAATATTCTTTTATTATCATTCTTATGATAACAACCATTTGCCTATGCTTAGAGCTGCTGAGAAGACAGTTACTAAAGCCAGAATGAGAAATGTCACATACAGTATACACACACTTCTTATCTGAAGGCTAGGGTAGGGGAAAAATGTCCGTAAGTTTGGCAATGTATACTCAGGGCTAAAGGCCAGAAAAAATATCTTTCTTGATGGACACTTCATGGTTTAATGTTTCTGAGCATAGTTATGTTTAAATTTTAAATAGTTTTATTATCTTTCTGGTTATAAATATCCATTGCCAGAACATTTGAAAATACCAAAAATGTACAAAGGCAAAAATAGATCACCTATCACCCGGAGATAATTGTTAACTTTCTGTTGTGCTTCCTATTAGACTTTTCAACATTTATAAGTTCATATATGTGTTGTATATACATATATATATACAACACATATATTGAAACTACCCTATTTTCAGGTTTGGCTTTCCCAGTGACTCAGCGGTAAAGAATCTGCCTGCAATGCAGGAGACATGGGTTCGATCCCAGGGTTGTGAAGATTCCCTGGAGAAGGAAATGGCAAACCACTCCAGTATTCTTGCCTGGAAAATCCCATGGACAGAGGAGCCTGNGAGGGGCAGAGGGAGGGGTCATGGAGGGAGAGGGGCAGAGGGAGGGGTCATGGAGGGAGAGGGGCAGAGGGAGGGGTCATGGAGGGAGAGGGGCAGAGGGAGGGGTCATGGAGGGCTGCTGTTTCTGGTGGGGTGGGCACCAGGGGCTCTGACAGGGTAGCCTTAGAGCAGAGCCCTCTGTGCACTGAGGGAATGAACCCTGTGAGTCGAGCATCCATGGATCCAGCACACGTTTGTTGTATACCTACTATGTGCTTCGTCCCGGGGGACAAAGAAGAGCCAGACGAGTCATGGCCGTGAGGAACTCACAGTCCAAGGTGGCTGTTTCAGGGGTCAGTCTGTGGTATTGCTTAGGCAACAGCCCGACTGGCAAAAACCATCCCAATATTGTAGCTAATTATCCTCCCATTAAAATAAATAAATTTATTTTTAAAAATAAGATAAAACTACCAGTCAGGGGGACTCCCTGGTGGTCCAGAGGTTAAGAATCTGCCTTCCAGTTCTGGGGACGGAGGTTCAGTCCCTCATTGGGGAATTAAGGTTCCACATGCTATGCGGCAACTAGGCCCATGCACTGAAATTGGAGAGCCCTCACACTACACTACAACAAAGACTCGATGCAGCCAAATAAATAAATTAATTAAATAAATAAAAACATAAAAATAAAAACAATTAAACTAGCGATCAGCCTATCAGCAGGGGGTTTGGGGAGACTGCAGTCCTCACTGGAGTTTTTAGCATCATGGTGAGCATTATTTCATTGACTCATCCATTCAGTACAGCACAGTGGGTGTTTATTGAGCACCTACTATGTGAAGGCTGTTGACCCAGCACCTGGGTATATGGTGCTGAGCAGGAGGCAGCCCTTGTCCCTATGGAGGCCCTGCTAGTTGTCAGTATCCACCAGGGTCTGGGTTCCAGGCCTGGGGTCTATCTGGATTGGAAGACTAACCCAGAAGAATCAGGGGATAACCTGTGTGCAAAATCAGGGAACCTGCGTGGTAGGGATTAGGGGATTAGAGATTAGCTGGGTGAAAATGAGGACTTAGCCTGCCACAGGGCTGACAGCCCTTCCAAAGATGAACCTAAAATGGTTTGAGCCACAGCAGTATCAGGGGGCTTCCCAGGTGGCAAAGAATCTGCCTGCCAGTGCAGGGGATGCAAGAGACCTGGGTTCGATCCCTGGGTGGGGAAGATCCCCTGGAGAAGGGAATGGCAGCTCACTCCAGTATTCTTGTCTGGGAAATCCCAAGGACAGAGCAGCCTGACACGCTGTAGTCCATGGGGTCACAATGTGTCGGACACAACTGAGCACGCACCCACTATTCTAATCCTATATCCAGTGTCAGGGGAAGAGTCCAGAGCCTCCTAGGAAGTGCCTTTCAAGGACCCCATCCCAGATTTAAGTTCCCAAATTCTCATGGGTTTGTGAGGTCCATCTTATTACTTTGGAATCTTGTCTCCACATCTTTAACACTTGGTATTTCCTTCTTTAAATATTAAACCAAAAAAAGGCAGGACCTCTATCTAGATTAGGGATTAGGCTCAGGGAGAGCAGTGTGTGATCAGGATGAAAACAGAAGTGTTCCTCCATGCAGGCTTGTAAGCCTCCCTCAAGCCCTACTGGGTACCAGCTTCTGAGAGTCTGGTCAGTCTCGGGTCAAGGTGGAGTCAACCTGGGCTCATGGTTAGAGGGTCAGTCTTGGGTCTAGGTTATGCGTCAGTGGGTCAGGATAAAGGAGCGGTCTCTGGTCAGTGTTAAGAGGTCAGTCTCAGGTTTCAGGATCAACCTCCGGTCATTTTTGCACCAGAGACCATTCTGTCGCCCGGGGCTGTGGGCTGGTTAGGATCAGCTGATGGTCAAGGCTAAGTGTTGAACTGTCGCCAGGCCTCCTGGGAACAGGCTTAAGAGAACAACCAAGACTAAAGGCAGTTTCTCTCCACGTAAAGTCCCCAGACAGGCAGCAGACCACAGCTGTCATGTCCCCAGCGCCCTGTGAGTACGCGCTCTCATCTGGGTCCGTGCACACTCCCCCAACGTGAATGAACAGGAGGAGCAATTTCATTAAGTTTTATTCTTGGGAACTGTCATCTTTGCAGACTCAGAAAGAGGGGGCTTGAACTGGGGCTGTGTGTCTTGAAGGGGATGGGGTCATGGAGGAAAGTTGGGGACATGCGGGGGGCGGGGTCCCTGCCGAGGGTGATGGTGGACTGTGTTTCAGGGAGGCCTACCCCAACTGCACGGTTCTGGAAGCCCGCCCATGTTACAACGTGGCTCGTCTGATGTTCCTCGATGCAGAGAGGTAGTGGGGCTGGGGGTGGGAGGGCAACATCAGAGGGCCCCCTGCCCACTGCGAGGGCTATCTTGGCTGCCACTCACGAGTCTGGCTCCCCTTCCAGTTGTTTCCCAGGGCGTCTGATTTTAATTTACCCCTGGAGCGCTTGTCAGTTCAGCTCTGGAAAGAGCAAGTCCTAGAAGTTGGAGGAACGGGTTCCATTGTCCCCCCCACCCCATTTGAGGACATACCCTTCCTCTGCTACAGTGTGAGAAATTTAGGCTATGGGAAGACCTTCTGGCCCTCGGGATGGTGGGGAGACCCTGGACTGGGGACATGTCTGAACCGTGCACCCTAAGCAAACCCAGGAGCACAGCGGCTCTTGTGCTTGGGGAGTGGACTCCATGACCCCCGAGCTGGGCCACCTACCCATCCTCCAGCAGACCCAGCTGGGCGGTGGGTGACCAGGCACCTGGGTCCCACAGAAAGAAGGCCGAGCGGGGAAAACTCTACTTCACAAACCTCCAGAGCAAGGACAACGTCCCCACCATGATCAACCCCAAGCCCTGTGGTCATCTGTGCTGCTGCGTGGTGCGCGGCTGTGAGCAGGTACAGGGCGTCCTGGGCTCAGCTCAGGCCTCAGGGCCCCCCAGCCAGGGCAGGTGGGAGGTCCTGGGGAGGCAGGTCACAGCAGAGACGGATGCATCTCCCAGTTAGGCCTGTCCCACAACCTCAGGAACACCCAAACACACAAGCAGGCCTTGCACATAAATACCCCAAGGTCGAGAGGTCCCAGAGGAAGCACAGCTGGGGTGAGGACCATGGGCAGGGACAGCCCTTCCCATCTGTTCCTACATCCTGGACGCCCTCGTCCCGCTGTTGGGTCTGTTCCCTATACCTACAGCAACCAAGGTTTCAAAACCCAAATCAGAAGAGGTCAGCCAAGAGGCCTACTTGCTGAATTTACTAGCTCTGTGGCTTTCGGCAAGTTTCTGGATCGCTCTGGGCCTCAGTTTCCTCATCTGTAATACAGGGCTGCTTGTACCCACTTCTCGGGGTGCTTGTGAGGAGAAGCAAGTGAATGGAGAGCTTAAGGCCGTGCCCAGGCTGCAGTTGGCTCCAGGTGGGGCCTCTGGGTGAAGGGAGGGGACCGGCGGCTCGACCGAGGCCCCACCTCGCCCGTCCATCCTTCCAGCCCCGAGGGGCCGGCTGGGGCCCGGGGCCCCCGGTAACCGTGCCCCCTCCCCCAGCATCCTGAAGGACTTCAATGCGTGTAAGTGCCAGGGTTGCGCGTGCCGCGGGGAGCCCCGCTCCTCGTCCTGCAGCGAGTCCCTGCACGTCTCCAACTGGACCGTGTCCTACGCCCCCGACCCCCAGAACATCTACTGGTGAGCAGAGGGGGACGGTGCTGGCGTGGTTCCGCGGGGCCAGTAGGGCCCACAGTGGGGCGCGGGAGGAGACGGAGGTCCTAGGTGTCTCTGGGGTCGGGTCAGGTGTCCGGCCCAAAGGGACGCCTCCCCCTCCCAGGGAGCACCTCTCCATCCGCGGCTTCGTCTGGTGGCTCCGCTGCCTGGTCATCAACGTCGTCCTCTTCATCCTGCTCTTCTTCCTCACCACCCCGGCCATCATCATCACCACCATGGACAAGTTCAACGTCACCAAGCCTGTGGAGTACCTCAACGTAAGGCCCACACCCCAGCCCTCCACACCATGTGCCAAGACACAGACCCCAGGACCCCGATACCCCCGGCCAAGGGCATGTGAGGGGCATGGAGCCAGTCTTTCTCCTGCCCAGTCTAGCGCTTGTCCTGCTTTTCCAGCCCAGCCCCGCTAAGAAGGTCCCACACGACCGTGGGCTGCAGACCCCTCTGTGCTCTTCCCTCGGGCTCCCTGCCACCTTTCGCCAAGAGGAGCCTCCCTCAGTTCACACTCACCTAGAGGGGCTCTCCAGGAAGAGAGAGCCTGGGTCCATCCCTAACTAATCATGTGACCTCAGACCAAGTCCTTCTCCGCTCAATCTCTCCAACCAAAGCGTGAAGGGCCAGACCAGATCCTTGGCCTCCAAACTTGGATTCTGATGCCTTTTATCCAAAGAAATCGTACATGAAACTCAGTGTGGAAAAGCAAGGCCGCTCAGATGGCAGTGGTGGTGGTAGGGGGTGAGGAGCCTCCCTCAGTTCACACTCACCTAGAGGGGCTCTCCAGGAAGAGAGAGCCTGGGTCCATCCCTAACTAATCATGTGACCTCAGACCAAGTCCTTCTCCGCTCAATCTCTCCAACCAAAGCGTGAAGGGCCAGACCAGATCCTTGGCCTCCAAACTTGGATTCTGATGCCTTTTATCCAAAGAAATCGTACATGAAACTCAGTGTGGAAAAGCAAGGCCGCTCAGATGGCAGTGGTGGTGGTAGGGGGAAGCTTCTGCGACTCTGTCCCCACTCTCCCTACAAGCCTCCTGGAAACCTCAAAGTTCATGAGAAGGCACTTTGACAATCACTGGGTGATAACAGCATAATAGATAAGACCCAGGCTGCCTGGGTTCAAATCCACCCCTACTCGTACTTTACTATCTCATTTATTGAATCTCATTTTGCCTCAGTTTACTCATTTTTAAAATGGGGTAATATCATTATTGTAAGAATTAATACATGAAAAGTACATGATCCAAAAAAAAGACCATCATCAGTGCTTGGCACAGAGTAGGTGTTCAGAAATGCTAACTACTAATACAGTTCACGCAGGGATGGCACAGATGGCCCTGGCCCCCAGCGGTTCTGGGCTTATTTATTCATTTGGCTGCATCGGGTCTTAGTTGTGGCACTTTGGAGCTTCATTGCGTCATGCGGGGTCTTCCGTTGTGGTGTGTAGATTCTCTGGTTGTGGTGCACAAGACTCAATAGTTGCAGGATGTGGACTCTCTGGTTGTGGCACTTGCTCTTCAGAGCATGCAGGCTTTCGGTTCCTCTGAGGCATGTGGGATCTTAGTTCGCCAGTCAGGGACTGAACTTGCTACTGCACTGCAAGGCGTGGTAGGACTTCCCACCAGGGAAGTTGCAATGCTCTGGACTTCCAGTGAGGCCCTGGGAGCTGAGGGCAGGTGGGGGGGCCCGGGGCTCAGTGGAGGAGGGGGGCAGGCAAGCCACGCCAGCTGGGCCCGCTAGACCGCCCCTGCCTGACATGCACTCCCCGCCGCCCTCTGCAGAACCCCATCATCACCCAGTTCTTCCCCACCCTGCTGCTGTGGTGCTTCTCGGCCCTGCTGCCCACCATCGTCTACTACTCTGCCTTCTTTGAAGCCCACTGGACACGGTGAGACGACACCCCCTACACCCACACAGGGACACTCCTGGGTGCACGCCCTCCACCTTCAGACCCCCCACGCCCCAGAGCTGGCAGGGGAGGGATGCTGACTGGGACCCTCACCTTGGGAAGGCCCCCTCCTTCCCAGGGGACCCTCCTGGGACTGCAGGAGCTTGGGGGAGCAGGCACGGGGCTGGCTCTCCTGACCTCTGCACCCCCCCAGCTCCGGTGAGAATAGGACCACCATGCACAAGTGCTACACCTTCCTCATCTTCATGGTGCTGCTCCTGCCCTCGCTGGGACTGAGCAGGTGGGTTTTGGGGGAAGGGGTGGGAGCCAGGGTGGGGGGCGGCGAGAGGCGGAGCAGCCAGGGGCCCCAGGTCTGGCGCGCATCCTCAGAGCTCATGGATGGGACGCTCCCTCCTCTGGTGTTCTGGCTACTCCAGCCCCCAACACTTCCATCTCCTCTCCTCCCCTCCCCAGCCTGGACCTCTTCTTCCGCTGGCTCTTTGACAAGAAATTCTTGGCTGAGGCAGCTATCCGGTTTGAGTGAGTGACCAGGGTCCCCAGGGAGGAGACCAGATTGGGGGGTGGGTATTTCCCCCGTCGGAATCCCAGGGACGGGGGAGCCTGGGGGGCTGCCATCTATGGGGTCACATAGAGTCGGACACGACTGAAGTGACGCAGCAGCAGCAGCAGCAGGGTGCAGCAAAGCTCCCACCCCTGCAGTGGGGAGGAAGAGGGGCTTATATCATGGTCAGGCATCCCAAAGGTCGCCCCCAGAGGCTGTCTTGGGTGCATACATGGGATGTCCGAGGGTCTGTGTTGGGAACCACTCTGGATTCTGAGGTCACCCTTAGGGTATATTTGGGGCTTTGGGGCTTACACTCAAGGGGGTTTCTATGGTGGGCTCTGGGGCTTGTATCCTGGGACTAACCGTGGGAACTGGAGCTTCACCCAGGGGGTTTGGAACGGTCTATAGCGGGATCTTGGTTGTGCTGTGGGAGTGACATGAGGGTTCCTAGGGGACTCCATGAAGGTCTCAGGTGCCACCCCTTTGAGTCTCTCTGGAAGGCTCTTGGGCTCACACCTCACTCAGAATGAGCACGGAGGACTCTGGGGTCACACCTTGGGGTGTTTCTGGCACAAGCTCTGGGAACACCACTGAAGTCTCAGGCTGCCCCCCAGAGGTGTGACTGTGCAGTTCTCTATGGGGTCCCTTCCCTGGGAATCCCTGTGAGGGGGTCTTGGGGGACATGTGCCATGGCTGTCTATGTGGGAGCAGGTTCTAGGGGTCTTGCTCTAGGCCATCTGTAGTCACCTTGGGCTCACATTTGGGGTGTCATGGGTACTGACAAAGGTCCCTGGGCTCCTCCCCCCTGAAGACTTCTGGGGGGGTGTCTCTGGAGCTGAATTCTGGGGGTGTCGGAGGCTCATACTCTGGGGGTTACTCTGGGTTAAATTAAGATCTAAGGCAGAGAGCCTTCAGGGTGTTCCTGGGGCTCACAGGGAGGGAGGGGGGTGGCTGTGGAGATCTCCAGAATCATACCCTGAACACTGGTCTCTTTAGGGGTCTCTAGCCCTCTCTCCAGGGGTCTTTATGTGGCGCAAGTTCTAGGGGTGCCTCTGGGCTCACACACACTGAGGCTATCTTCAGCTTACTTTGGAGGCATCTGGGGGTTCACGTTCAGGGGGCGCAGAGACATGGGTCCACGTGGGAAAGGCACCTTGGGGCGCTGTCGGTGGGCAGGGGACCTCTGGATCCCCCAAGAGTGCAGAGCTGGAGCACCTGGTGCCCGCAGGTGCGTGTTCCTGCCGGACAACGGCGCCTTCTTCGTGAACTACGTCATTGCCTCCGCCTTTATCGGCAACGCCATGGACCTGCTGCGCATCCCGGGCCTGCTCATGTACATGATCCGGCTCTGCCTGGCGCGCTCGGCCGCGGAGAGGCGCAACGTGAAGCGGGTAGGGCCGCCCGGGGCTGCCGCGGCGTGCACAGCACCCCCTGGTGGCCCAACCGGAAACTGCAGCAGCCGTGCTAGAGTGTGGGGGCCCCAGGGGGTCGGGACCTGGGGAGCCGAGTTCCGTGGCCCTCAGTTTCCCCCTTCCCGTCTGGGGCCTCAGTTTTCCCGTGCGTACAGTGACATAGCGTAGCTAACCCTGAAGGCCCCTCCAGTTCTGCCAGTCTAGTGTTCTGTGATGGGAACTGGGGGAGGTCTGGATCTAGACCCAGGGTCCCTCTGCCCTAATCCCACACAGAGGTCTCTGGGCATCCAATTCCCAAGCCCACCAAACCGCCAGCCCCTCATCCCTCGAAGGCCCCATCACTATACCCACCCTGACCTCCGTCTCAGCCACAGGCCCTCTCTCTCCATCGGCTTCGCCCTGCCCTGCCCTGGACACTGGGTTCCCTTCCCACCGCCAGCTTCTTTTCTGGCCCCAGAGTTCCTGTCCCTTTCCCTCCTCCCACCTGCCTGAGCCCCTCCAGTCTTCCCCTCCTCTCCCCTCCCTGAGCCACCCTCCTGCCCATCTCCCCCCCAGCATCAGGCCTACGAGTTCCAGTTTGGCGCAGCCTACGCTTGGATGATGTGCGTCTTCACGGTGGTCATGACCTACAGTATCACCTGCCCCATCATCGTGCCCTTCGGTAGGCACCGCCGCGCCGGGACCTGGGCCCTGCTCGGGGGGACCCAGGACCTCTCCCGCTCCACTCTAGCAAGGCAGGCCACCCGAGTGGACAGGGCCCTGGCTGGGAGACCGGCCCCTCGGGCCTCCCGCCTGGTCCCTGGCTCAGTCTGGGGCTCGGCCTGTCGGGGAGGAGGGTAAAGCCATCTCAGCTCACGCTGGGTTCGGCCAGTGTGCTGGACCCCTGGGCCACATCTCCCCAACACGGCCATATTCCCTCACACCAGTGCCTTCACGCAAGTGGGTATACTTGAAGAGATCACATGCCCACTGAGGAGTCCACACGCACATACAGTCGTACACAGGATCCACAGGCACACTTGTACACTCGGGAAAGACCTTTGGGTTTCAGGGAGGGTTTGCGTCCTTACCACTCATGGAAATACCCTGCTGTAGCTGCACCTTGTAACCTCGGCAAGTCCCTCTTCTTTCTGAAAAAATTAAGCAAAGTTTCTCTTCACCCCCATCATTCCCCTCATCTGTCCTTTCCCCCTACTAACACTCTAATCCGTTCACCACCCTCCCTGGTTATTGAAGGCTCCAGACTCCCAAACTAACCACCTTGTCCCCATTTGAAACGTCCCATTCCCTCAACCTCCAGGAAGAGAGACCTAACTTACACTCATCTGTTTAGGGTCAGGGATAGGGCAAAAACAACATGCAGGAGGGTGCTTGCTGACCCAAACCAGTAGATTCCTACCAGGGTATTCCCGGTGAGGGGCTTCAGAGCGAGGGGGGGAAGCAGGGGAAGCTGGGGTTCCGTGGTCCTGCGAGGGGCTTGGGGCTCTATTCTCTGCTGGGCCTGGGGCAGAAGAAGCGGGGGGCCAGCCCTCCAGTGACCTTGAAAGGCCCGGGACAAGCCGTGACAGACACACGCAGGCCCGGCAGCGCTGGTTCCGAGGTCAGGGCCGGTGTGGCTTCCCCCAGGGCTCATGTACATGCTGCTGAAGCACCTGGTAGACAGGTACAATCTCTACTACGCCTACCTGCCTGCCAAGCTGGACAAGAAGATCCACTCGGGCGCTGTCAACCAGGTGGTGGCCGCGCCCATCCTCTGCCTCTTCTGGCTCCTGTTCTTCTCCACCATGCGCACGGGTGAGGGCCGCCCCCACCCTTGGAGGCCAGGGAGGGGCGGGGGGCAGAGGACACCCCCGCCAGGGTGCAGGCCGAGCAGGCCCCCGGGCGGGCGGGTGTCGGGGACTGGGGTCCTGGGAGAAGCCGCAGCGTGTGGGAGCAGAGGGCCCTGGGAGGGGGCCTGGAGGAGAGGTCGCAGCCCTTTCTCTGTACTCCCCCCGCCCAGGGTTTCTAGCCCCGACGTCCATGTTCACATTCGTCGTCCTGGTGATCACCATTGTCGTCTGTCTCTGCCACGTCTGCTTCGGACACTTCAAATACCTCAGTGCCCACAACTACAAGGTAGGGGCCAGGGGGCAGGGAGGCGGCCCAGGGCGAGTCCACGC
>SJYX01001162.1:649257-708878 GCA_006410675.1 Oreotragus oreotragus | reverse complement strand
CTCCCCCCCAACCTCAGTGAGGAGAGCCCCGAGCCGGCCCCGGGGCAAAGAGGGGTGTGGACAGGGTTCCCCCAGATCAGTACCCCCCTGGGCTAGTAGTATGATCAGGCAAGTGTTAATGAGAGCCAAGAGGGGTACCTGGTGCCATGGCTGGAGACCTGGTGGGGGCAGACGGACCAGGGGCTGCCCCCCCCAGTTCTTACCTCCCCTCCCCCCAAGTCCCGCTGGGATCTAGCACCCCCCGGAAGTGGAACCTCCAGCCCCTAGGGGGTTGCATGAGAGGGGCGAGGGTGCTGAGCGGGAGGAAAGAGTCCAGCCCTGAGCCAGGGGGACTGACCTGGGGGTGGGGGGTGGGCATGGCTGACACTGGAAAATGGGATTTTGCACTGTTTTTTGTTTTGTTTTTTTTTCCTTTAAAATAAAAATGAAAAGCTCCGAGGCACGTGTCTGATTTGTGTTGCTGCCCTGGACTCGTGGCTGAGGTCCAACCATCTTTTCTTGGTCTGGAGGACCTATAAGATCAGCATCGCCACATGACCTGGGCAAGAGACTCCCTGTGTATAGTCTCGGCACCTCCATCAGGGAGAGGAGAGGGTTCACCATGCCAACCTCCCCAGCACCCTCCCCTTCCACCCATGTCCCCCCTGCCCCGCCCCTGCCACCTGCCCTGAGGAAATTGTGGGACCTTTCAGACTGGGGAACAGGGACCCAGGCCCACACTCTGAATCACCAAGACAGACACAAATAGGACAGAAATTCAGGGGAGAAAGGCCAGGGAGAGCCACAGATTCCACGCTGGTCCAGGAAGTCTTCCTGGAGGAGGAAGATTCCAGGACAGCCTCTTCCAAAAACAGATTCTTAGCAGGCTGCTCTGGAGGAGGAGAAGTAAGAAAATAAGGCCACAGGAAGAGACCAAGTATTGTCATTCTTACTTGTCATTGTTGATGCCATTTACCAAGTGGTGGTTATGTGCCTGAAATTACACTAAGTGACTTCTATACTTCTTAAAGCAATTATTCAGAGCTTGCTGTGAGGTCAGGCATGGGTTTGCTGTGAGAATTGTATGAGATAATATATGTCAGATGCCCACTTGGCCCAGCGCCTGGCACAAGGTAAACACCCCATAAATGTCAACTGTAATTGATACTATGCTCATTAATAGGACGTACAAAGCAGGTGTGGTTTTCCTTGTTTTATGGGAAAGGATGCAGGCTCAGAGAGGGTGTGGGGTTTGCCCAAGGATAACAGCCAGGGAATGGAAATGGCACCCCACCCCAGTACTCTTGCCTGGAAAATCCAGTGGACGGAGTAGCCTGGTGGGCTGCAGTCCATGGGGTCGCTAACAGTCGGACAGACTGAGCGACTTCACTTTCACTTTTCTCTTTCATGCATTGGAGAAGGAAATGGCAACCCACTCCAGTATTCTTGCCTGGAGAATCCCAGGGATGGGGGAGCCTGGTGGGCTGCCGTCTATGGGGTCACACAGAGTCGGACACGACTGAAGTGACTTAGCAGCAGCACCAGCCAGGGAGGGATCTTGGAAATGTTCTCCTGAGCATCTCAGTGAACTGGCCCCCACCCCATCTGTCCCTTCCCCAGTAGTGCCCCCAGACAGACCCTCCAGTTCAAAACTGACCCATCCTCTAAGATCCAACTCAAATTCACCTTCTCTAGCCAATTTCCCGTGAGCATTCTGCTCCACACCCCCTCCAGAGGCCCGCAACGGGCACAGCGTGTACAACAGGAGCCAGGGGACCTGAACTCCAGTCCTGGTTCTGTCACTCACTCGCTGTGCGTCCCCAGGGGACCTGCCTCTCCTCTCTGAATCTGTTTCCTCATCAGTAAACTCAGGGAGCATGACCCGGTGACCCCTAAGGCCCTGAAGCATCCTCCTACACACCTGCCACCCACTGCCCACCAGGAGGACCCAGAAAGCAAGAAAGCAAGTCAAAGAACTCCTAGAGGGGAGAGGAGACCTCAGAGGAGGCAGAGAAGGAGGAAGAAATGAGCACCCCAAGGGCCTGCAGACTGTCACCAAGAAAGGGCCAACAGCGAGGACAGCAGACAGTGGAAAGCCTGATAAAGACTGCCTGTGTGTCCTGTATGTCAGACCCGCAAACGTGGGAAATGTGTACCCCAGGGGTGTCCCAAAGTCCTGAGGCTGGAGCTGCTGCTGGGCCAAGGTTTGGAGAAACCAAGCAGCCAGCTGCTGGATGAGCAGAGATTGGCTGAGGTTCCAGCAGGGGCGCAGTTTCCAACAGTCCCCTGAGGCTGCAAAGGGCGTCTCACCCTTGATCCTTCCATCAAACCATTCTGAGGACCTACTATGCACCGGTGACACAGTGAGGGGCAAGGCTGCCTCCTGGGCATCCACAACCCAGAGGACAAGACAGACAAAGATGGGAGCGCTCACTAGGTCTAGCACTGTTCTAGCACTTTCTATGAGTGACCTCAGAGATAACTGAGTTCCGTGCCAGGCCACCACAATAAAGCAAATATCACAGTAAATCAAGTCACAAATTTGGGTTCCCAGTGCACAGGCTGTAAATTGTCACCCTGCTTGTTTAACTTCTATGCAGAGTACATCATGAGAAATTCCAGGCTGGATGAAGCCCAAGATTGCCATGAGAAATATCAGTAACCTCAGATATGCAGATGACACCACCCTTGTGGCAAAAAGCGAAGAGGAACTGAAGAGCCTCTTGATGAAAGTGAAAGAGGAGAGTGAAAAAGCTGGCTTAAAGCTCAACATTCAAAAAACTAAGATCATGGCATCCAGTCCCATCACTTCATGGCAAATAGATGGGGAAACAACAGAAACAGTGACAGACTTTCTTTTCTTGGACTCCAAAATCCCTGCAGATGGTGACTGCAGCCATGAAATTAAAAGACGCTTGCTCCTTGGAAGAAAAGCTATGACCAGCCTAGACAGCATATTAAAAAGCAGAGACATTATTTTGCCAACAAAGGTCCATCTAGTCAAAGCTATGATTTTTCCAGTTGTACAGATGTGAGAGCTGGACCATAAAGAAAGCTGAGCGCCGAAGAATTGATGCTTTTGAACTGTGGTGTTGGAGAAGACTCTTCAGAGTCCCTTGGACTGCAAGGAGATCAAACCAGTCAATCCTAAAGGAAAGAAGGCTTGAATATTCATTGGAAGGACTGATGCTGAAGCTGAAACTCCAATACTTTGGCCACCTGATGCAAAGAACTGACTCATTGGAAAAGACCCTGATGCTGGGAAAGATTGAGGGCAGGAGAAGGGGATGACAGAGGATGAGATGGTTGGATGGCATCAGCGACTCAGTGGACATGAGTTTGGGCAAGCTATGGGAGTTGATGATGGACAGGGAAGCCTGGCGTGCTGCAGTCCATGGGATCACAAAGAGTCGGCCATGACTGAGCCACTGAACTGAGTGCACAGAAAACTTATGTTTACACTGTAGTGTAGTAAGTGTGCAATAGCATTATTTCTAAAAAAATAAATCTACATACCTTAATTTTAAAATACTTTTTTGCTAAAAAATGTTAGGCATCATGTGAGCCTTCAACAAGTCGTAGTGTTTTTGCTAGTGGAAGGTTCAAAATACCAAAATATGACAGAGTCACAAAAGGAGTAAATGCTGTTGGAAAAATGGCCCCGGTAGACTTGCTGGACCAGAGCAAGGTTGCCAAAAACCTTCAATTTGTAAAAAATGTATTATCTTCAAAGTTAAGTGAAATGAGATGGACCTGTCATTGAATCCTCAGAGGAGCCCTATTCCAAATGATAGATGAGAAGCGTGAGGCCCACGGCCAGGATGTCCCTTGCCCCAGCTAACAACAACCTGGACACAGTGGGGCTAAGGCAGGATGAAAAAATCCTTAGGATGCTATGGGAGCTTAAAGACAGGATATCTTGCCTCATTCAAACTTTTTACAGTTCAGCTGAGAAAACTGACACGGAAAGGAGGGTAATTAGTCAAGGAACCCAAAGTAAACCAAAATGACTGGTGTGGTACCAGACCCTTTCCCCAGGGGTTATGGAATTAAGCCAGGAACACCCCCTCACCTGCTCTGAGGCATGCCAGTGGCCTAACCTTGCCAAGAAGAATGTTAGGATTGAATGTCATCCCCAAAAAAGATATATTGAAGTCCTAATCCCCAATACCTCAGTATGTGGCTTTATGTGGAAATAGGGTCATTGCAGAAACAATTAGATAAGATGGGGTCGTGATGAAAAAGGATGGGTCCCTAATTCAGTACAACTGGTGTCTTTATAAGAACAGGAGAGAGGCACAGTGAAGGCCATGTGAAGTCAGAGATGCACAGGGTGAATGCCATGTCAGTGGTTTCAGGGATCAAGGAGGCTTTCAAGATAAAAGAGATCCCGTTCGGGTGTCAGGGACAGCCCCTACCTGTCAGTCTTGGGCGGAAAAAGAGGGACTCAGACTTATCCTGAGATGATGGCATGAGGACAGCCAGCCTGGTGGTGGCCCCCAGGGTGGGAATCCTGGGTCTCCTGTCCCTGCAGGGAGATGGCCCTTGGACTGGTGGATGGGGACCAGGCAGATAAAAAGGGGCCATTAGTACTAGCACCAGCCTGTTGGGGACAAGTGGGAAGGAGGCAGCTGTTAAAAATGTGCCACTGACTTAGGAATCCCAGGGGATTCTGGGAGAGTTCTTGGGGGGAGGGGTCCTCTGCAAACCCGCCATCCCCAGAACCTTCAACTGTCAAGCACCAGGCAAGCTACCAGCATGCTGTACTCTCCAGGTAGGCACTGATGGGGTTTGTCCCACTCGTGTGCCTGGCAGACGAGGACCTCCCCCACCCCAGGAAGGGGCTGTGTGTCCTTGGGGGTGACTACTCCATCAGACTGGATGCTTCCGAGGCTCAGGAGTTGGGCCTCTTCCTCAGCCAGTCTGGGAAAGAACAGGTCAGACCCTCAGGAGAACAACTTCCTTGTCTCCGCTGAGTCGGGGAGAGGAGAGGGACCAGCCACTCTGCTGTCACAGCCACCTGGGGAACGGGCTTGTGTGAGGAGAGCCCCCTTAGCCGTGGCCATTAGGGAAATAAAAGGCACCCTAGACCCAGTCTCCAGGCTTCTTGGGAAGTGTAGGCCAAGGGGAGACCCAAGCCCAGTCTAGACAACATCTTCATTTACTTAATTTACTCTCTGCTCTGAGAATTAAGGTGGTGTCCCTAAATCTTCAGTCTTTGCCAGCATCAGGGTCCCTTCCCAAAATTGAAGGCAAAGGGAGAAGCGGGTGGCAAAGGATAAGATGGTTAGACAGCATCGCTGACTCAATGGATGTGAATCTGAGCAAACTTGGGGAGACAGTGGAGGTCAGAGGAGCCTGGACATGATCTAGCCCCTAAATCTACAGGTCCCCGGTCTGATGGGAGAGACAAGACATGCTCCTGGGACAAAAATCATCCTATCTATTCATGCCTTGCTTTCACATATTGCTCTGGCCATCTGCCTCGCCTTCCCCCAGCGAGCCTTGTCTGTCTGTCTGAGCTTGCCCATGCCTGGCCCTGAGACATTTGGAGGATAACTGTGGTGGAGTGTGCGTGTGCGTGTGTGTGTGTGAGTCCTCCCTGCAAGCCCAGCGGCTGCGTCAGGAGCGCAGACCAGGACAGTGAGCGATGACCTCTCGGCTGGGTGATGAGCTGGAGGGAAGGCTCTGGGGAGATTAAGGAGACTCATCACCTTGGTTTCTTCTCTGATATTCTCCAGTTTTCTGGGACACCAGCACCTTCTGTGGTCCTCCCAGACCCCCTCCCCCATCCCAAAAGCTCGGCACAGCCCCTCCTGGGCGCAGCCGGGCAGAGGCCTCGGGGCAGCCCCGTTGGAGGAAGGGCACAGAGGTTTCCCTCACTACGTGGGGCTCTAGGCCTTTCACTTAACCTGGGTTTCTCACCCTCCACCCTCTTGACGTTTGGGGACAGGATAACTTTTGTCGTAAGACCTGTCCTGTGCACTGTAGCATGTTTAGCAGCATCCCTGGCCTTTACCCACTGGACGCCAGCAGCCCCTGCGCCCTGCTCCCCAGTTAAGGCAGCCAAAGCATCTCCTGACAGCGCCCCCCGGGAAGAAGAGCTGACTTACCTTCTTTGGGGGGGCCCTGGGTTCCACCCACCCAAGTCAGGAACAGCCTCTCCTGCCAGCGATGGCAACACTGGGTGAGGACCGGCCTGGCGGTGAAATGAGCACGAATTCTGGGTTCGTCCTTCCTCTCAGGACCCTCTTCATCTCTGGGCAAAAGAAAAAACACATCCTCCTCCCACACATATACTCCACAGATACACTCATAACTCTTTACACACAGAGACATACACACACTACACAGACACATAGACACTACACAGACACACAGACACACTCGACACAGACATACACACATACATTCTCCATGGAGACAGACACACACACATACATGTACTCCAGAGATACACACATACTCCACATACACAGACACACTACACAGACACACCATGTAAACACACACATTCTCCACACACACACACAATACTCCACAGATGCGTGCGCACACACACACACACACACTCCTTTCTTCGCTTTCCCCTAGTCTGAGGGAGGGAGAGGGAGCTTCCCGATCATTCCTAAGAGAAGCCCAGAGAGCTTAGGTTGGAGGAGAAAGGGCCGGAGGGAAAAGGAGAGAAGGGAATAAGTCCCAGATTCCCACCCACCTACTCTCTCCCCTGCCCCCAACTCTGGTCTTACACAACCAGAAACTCCCCAACCTTGGTGTCGGACACCAGGGCAGTCCCAACTTTGCACAGGCCTGTCTGGGGGCAGCCTCACCGAGCCAGGACTCTTCCCAGTGGACAGATGTGAGCATGGGGTCAGGAATAGTTCCAAGCAGAGGCACCTAGGCAGCCTGTGCTCCGAGGTGCTGGGCTGGTCGGGGGCAGCCTGGGTGGGTTTGTCAGGCTAATAAGTGGAGAGAACGGGGTCATTCCTGGGCCCGGGGAAGTTCCAGGAGACACTGATGAGGGACTGAAGAACGGGTTTGCTTGCTTGGTGTGGTGGGAAGAGTAAGGGGACATCAGGTAAGTTCAGCCACAAATGGCCTGTGGCTTCCCTAGTTGACGAGCGTGGGGCGGTGGTGCTGGGTCCCCTGGCCTCCCTCCAGGGCAGTGTGGCGCGAAGGTCACGAGCCTAGCCTGGGCTCTGCGGTCAGACTGAATCCACCTCAACCCTGACTCTGTGACCTTGGGCCAACCCCTGACCTTGGCACTGCGGCTTCCTGTTCTGGTAACTGTGGGTAAAGCACAGCCCTCTCTCGGGCCTGGTATGCCCGGCAGAGCAGACGCTCGGGCCCATCAGCTCAGCTGCTCTAACTCGTCCTGACCAGCTCGAGGGAGGAAGCACAGCTGAGCCCCCGACTCCTGCCTCTGAGGAACGCAGTGCCCCTTCGGGGGCCCAATCTGGTCTCCCCTCTAGACAGCCCAGGACCCCTGCCCTTCTCTGCAGCTGCTCGCTTCTTTTCCTCTGGGTTCCTTCCTCACCCCGGGCCCCACTGGGCTCTGTTTAACTTAGACCACATCCTTCCAGCCTCCCCGCTAAGTGCTTCCTTATTTCAGAAACAGCTGAGAATATGGGGAGATGGGAGGACCGTCCCTGGGCGCCCAGTGGGTAGGACTGGAAGTTCAGAGTGAGTCTCGCACTGTGGTCTCAGCTCCTCTTGCCCCTCCTCGGTGCTCTGCCCTGGGGTTCACTGATGGTGGCAGAGGGCAGTCAGTCCACGGTTAGGAAAGCCTCAGGAAGTGTGTAAGAGCCTGCAGTCCCTGTGCAGGAGGACGGATCCTGGGTCCCCCCACTGCCGCTGATCCAGGGTCTGTCAGCCGGCCTGACTTTTCCTCCCAGAGACTCAGCCGTGGGGCCATTCCCTAACTGGCTCTCGCCTCCAAGACACTCCTTTCCTTCTGCCCTCCTGCCCTTGACTCTCCGTTATTTCCCCTCTCCCCAAAAGGCAATGTCTGTTTGCACAGTCTGGAGATCATTAAAAAAAAAAAGTTATATTGAACTGTGATTCACACACCGTATAATTCACCCATTTAAAGTGTAGGAGTCAATGGCTTTCAGTACACTCACAGAGTTGTGCAACCATCGCCACAATCAATTTTAGAAACTTCTCATTCTCCCCTCAAAGAAATCACATACCCTGTAGCCATCAATTTCCAACCCCGCAACCTCCTAAGCCCTCGGCAACCATGATTATATTTCCCGTCTCTATATGAATTGGCCCATTTGGAGCACTTTGCATAATTGGAATCATATCATATGTTCTCCTTTGTGACCAAGTGTTCACTTAGCCAAGTGTTTTTAAGGTTCATCTCAGTGGTTCATTTCTTTTCATCATCTATGTATTCCTGATTTTGCTTGTCCATTCATCAGCTGATGAACATTTGGGTTTTTCCCCCCACGTTTTGGCAATTGTGACTAATCCTGCCGCTATAAACATTTGTGTGCAGGTTTTTGTATGGACAGATGTTTTTTAATTTTATCTACTTATTTATTTTTGGCTGCGCTGCGTCTTTGTCGCTGCACGCAGGCTCTCCCTGGTTGTGATGAGTGGGGCAGGTCTCTAGTTTCAGCGCACAGGTTTCTCACTGCAATGAATTCTCTTGTTGCGGAGCGCGGGCTCGCTAGTTGTGCCGCCCAGGCTTAGTTGCCCCGACTCACGTGGAGTCTTCCAGAACCAGGGATGGAACTCCTGTCCTCTGCATTGGCAGGTGATCCTTAACCACTGGACCACCAGGGAAGTCCTGGACGTATTAACATACTTTCATCTCTCTTGGGTATATATACCTAGAGGTAAAATTTCTGGATCGTGTGGTAATTCTGTGTTTAACTGAGAAGCTGCCAGACTATTTTCCGAAGTGGCTGCACCCTTTCACATCCCCACCAGAAGTGTCTGAGAACGCCAGTTTCCTCACATCCTCACCAACACGTCTCATTACCAATCTTTTGGATTAGAGCTGTCCTAGCAGGCTTCCCTGATAGCTGAGACAGTGAAGAATCTGCCTGCAATGTGGGAAACCCAGGTTCGATCCTAGGGTCGGAAAGAATCTCTGGAGAAAGGAATGGGAACCCACTCCAGTATTTTTACCTACAGAATTCCATGGACAGAGGAGCCTGGCAGGTTATAGTCCATGGGGTTGCAAAGAGTCAGACATGACTGAGCGACTAACACTTAACTTTCAGTGGGTGTGAACTGACCTTGACTTGCATTTGTCTGGTGACGAATGATACTGAGCATTTTTCATGTGATTATTGGTCATTTGTATATTTTCTTCAGAGAGACCCCGATTCACATCCTTTGTCCATTTTTTTTTTTTCTCCCAAGGGTCCAGGTTTATTGAGGGCATGGGGGTCTACAGGGAAGCCCAGTACCTGTGGGGAAGGCCTGCTGTTGATCCGGAGGGCAGCGGCCTGGCAGGCAGCTGGAGAGACAGGTCTCCAAAACCTGGGTTTTCTTGAAAGTGTGGCTTTTGGCTCCACCATACCCAAAACCTTTGGGTCTGAGCATGGCCGCATAGCAGGGCCTGCCTTCATGTTCCACCTGATCCCCACCCCAAGGTAGGCGTCTTTCCACAATTCTCATGCATCAGGCCAGGCCAATGCCAGTCCTTCCCCATGGATGTCACCTGTTCAGCAAAGTACACCTCCTTGTTGCACACGGGGCACCTGGGCATGGTGGCGCCGGTACCAGGACAGGTAACTGGGCTGGGGCAGATTGGAGCGCCGGGTCCGGGACAGGCAACTGGGCTGGGGCAGATTGGAGCGCTGGACTCCTTTGTCCGTTTTTAATGGGTTATTTGTCCTTTGATTATTAAGCAGAGACCGTTTTTGACAGAGGGATTGCGGCCCACATAAGCCAGAACCGACTCAAGGCCAAGGGCGTGGGCCAGCACCACAACGCCCAGAACTACAACAACCAGAGCTTTGAGGAACTGCGAGCACTCTGCCTACGGAGGGGAGAGCTGTTCGAGGACCCCTTTTTCCCTGCAGAACCCACTTCACTAGGCTTCAAGGAACTGGCACCCAACTCCAAACACGTGCAGAACATCAGCTGGCAGCGGCCCAGTGTGGGCACCGGGCAGGGAGGCGTGGACTCCTGGGGGATGGGGCGTGCAGTGATGCCCCAGTCGCCTGCATAATTTCCAATCCCCCACCGACCTCTCTTGGCTCTGCCCTGGATCCCACCTCCATTTGGGTTAAGGACAGTTCTGGAAGTGCTTAAGTAAAATCTCTCAGATGACCCTGGGAAGGTCACTCACTGACTTCTGCTGTCACAGCTTACACCTATGCCAGCTTCCCCCTTCCACCGCATCTCCCCCATCCATGTTTCCCCTAGAATCCAAGAGGCAGGCAGCATTCCCCGAGGAGGTAGGAGGGAGGTTAAGAGGGGATGGCTTGGGCTCTCTGAAACCTTTCTTCCTTCTCTGCAGCAAATCACAAGCAATCCTCAATTCATCGTGAATGGGGTCAGCCCAACTGACATCTGCCAGGGGGTGCTTGGTGAGTGGGGAGCAGGAAAGCCTGGGGTGTCTTCTGGGGCTGAGGAACTAGGACCCCAAGGCTCAGACAGCTCTTTTGTTTCCCTGCTCCTCCCCTAAGCCAGATTCCACCCCCACCTGCTGCCATCTGGGTCTGGGAATAAGCAGGGTGCTATATTATTTATCGGGCTTTCCAAGTGGCTCAGCAGTAAAGAACCTGCCTGCAGAAGACACAAGTTCAATCCCAGGTTGGGAAAAATCCCCTGGAGAAGGAAATGGCAAGCCACTCCAGTTTTCTTGCCTGGGAAATCCCATGGACAGAGGAGCCTGGTAGGCTGCAGACCATGGGGTCACAGAGTCCAACATGACTTAGCTACTGAGAAGCAACATATTAGTTATTAATTGCTCCAAGACTCAGTGACTTAAAGCAACAACAAACATCTATCATCTCACAGTTTCTCCGGGGCAGGAATTAGGAAGCAATAGAGCTGGGTGGGTCTGGCTCAGAGTCTCTCATGAGGTTTGACGGGAGCTGGAGGGTCCCCTTCCAAGATGGCACGCTCACGTGGCAGGAGGCCTCAGGTTCTTGCCATGTAGCTTCTCCGTAGGACACTCGAGCGTCCCCACTTGGTAGCTGGCATCCCCCAGAGCAAGTGGCCTGAGACAGAACAAGGGGGAGGCTAGACTGACTTCACCAGCTGGTCTCAGGAGAAACAGGCGGTGACCTCCCCCAGGTTCTGCTGTTAAAAGCAAATGAACCTGCAGGGACTTCCCTGGTGGCCCAGTGGTTAAGACTCTGTGCTTCTCCTGCAGAGGGGCATTGGTTCGATCCCTGGTCCAGAAACTAAGATCCTACGTGCCACTCGGCCAGGAAGAAAAAAGCATGCGTGCGTGCAATCCAACTCCCATGGAAGGGAAGGGGAACTAGCCTTCTGCTCTTGGGGGGAGGGTTGTAGAAGGACTTATGGACACATTTTTTAAAGTCCCTGTAGGTGCTCCGACTTCCTCAGTCTAAGGTAATAGGTGAAGGAGAGCCTCTCTCGTGTGGCTCCCACCGCTGGTTCCCATCCTCGGCTTGGACTCCGGGGCTACACACATGGGAATGCACAGCTGGGCAGTCCTGCTGTCTTTTCAGGAGACTGCTGGCTGCTAGCCGCCATTGGTTCCCTCACCGCGTACCCCAAACTGCTGTCCCGCGTGGTGCCCAAGGGGCAGAGCTTCAAGAAGAACTACGCTGGCATCTTCCATTTTCAGGTGAAGAATGATTTGAAAGCCAGAGTTGATTTCTGTTTGAGGCATGTGCCCGTGTATGTGGAGGCTGCGTGAGAATTAGTACATGCTTTGAAGCTTAACTTTCCCCTTTCCTTTTGAAAAAAAAAAAGATATTTATTAGGGTAGATTTTTGCCTAATTATTAGAGAAATATCTTCTCACTAAAGAAACTGTGTAAGCTAAGTTTTTAAAGCCCCAAAAGAAAATAGTTGTATTGCTTTGTGATTCTCCTCCTCTATCTCTGTCTCCTGCTTCTCGCTGTGTCTCTATCTCTCCTTCTCTTAGTAGAAACACACATATACGTATCAATATATGCATGTATATGTGTGTGTTTGTCTGTCAACATCTATGACATGGGAGTTTCGCATAATTTTTGTAATCTTCTCTTTAAATTATGCATCATGCGGACAAATTCCTCAGGTCATAAAAACATTTCTGAAAGTCATAGGAGTTTTTCTGAATCACAAGACCTCAGAAATAAAAGACCAGCCAAAGTCCAAAGGCGGGTGGATCCCTCTGGAGGCCAGGCAGAACCTGACTAGAGGCTGGAGGGCCTTTCAGATCTTTCATTGCTTTCCTTGAGGTGGGTGGGCTCTCTGCCACGGGTGTGTCATTGAATTGGCCACCAGGGGGCACTTGTGTAACAGTCCTCTTGCAAGGAGAGGGGAGTGTGTGTGTGTGTGGTGTGTGTGTGGTGTGTGTGTGTGTGTGTGTGTGTACGCGCTTGGAAGGGGGCCTGGGGTAGACAGATGCCCACACCCTGTTGACACCCACCTTGCTACCCCCAGATCTGGCAGTTTGGGGAGTGGATGGACGTAGTGGTGGATGACCGGCTTCCCACAAAGAATGGCAAGCTGGTGTTTGTGCACTCAGCGGAGCGCACTGAGTTCTGGAGTGCCCTGCTGGAGAAGGCATACGCCAAGTGAGTGCCTAGCCAAGCAACTGGCCTGGCCTTCAAGCCTGCCCGGACCGTTGGCAGCGACGGAAGCACCTGGAACCAGGGGAAGAAGCAGGGGGCCGCGGGGCATCCCTCACTTCCCTCCCCGCCCCCTCTGCGGTCCAAGCTCATGACCTGCCGCCTCCCAGACAGAGCCCAGACAGTGCCTCCTCTGTGCCCGCAGGCTGAACGGATCGTATGAAGCTCTGTCGGGGGGCAACACGGTGGAGGGCTTTGAGGACTTCACGGGGGGCCTGACGCAGAGCTTCCAACTCCAGAATCCTCCTAGGAACCTGCAGAGGATGCTTAAGAAGGCCGTAGAGCGATCTTCCCTCATGGGCTGCTCCATTGAGGTAAACCATCCTTGGTCTCGCTTCAGGGCATTTGCACCTGTTGATGCTTTCACCCAGAAAGTTCTTTCTCCAGATACCTGCATAACTAGCCCCTTCTCATTCACATTTCCACTTCAGCGCCCCTCCCTCAGGCTAGTCTTCCCTGCCTCTCAATTTCAGTTAGCTGTTCCTACCCTTGATTTCCTCTCTACTTTGTTTTGATTTTTTTCCCCCCAACATTTATCACAGTCAGAAACTGTCATACTTGTTAATGTGTATATTCATGACCAAACTTCTCCAGACAGTTTCCATATTCCATGAAGGCGTGTCCAACTCTTTGCGACCCCATGCACTGTAGCCCGCCAGGCTCCTCTGTCCATGGGATTTCCCAGGCACGAACACTGGAGTGGATACTGAAGTGGGGGATCAAACCCAGGTCTTCTGCCCTGCAGGGAGATTCTTTCCCATCTGAGCCAAAAGGGAATCCCTTCCATGAAGACAGCGACCTCATTTGTCTCTTTGACTGCTGATCCTGGAACTTAAGGTGGTACTTGGCATACAATAGATTTCCAACACCTATTTGTTCAAATAAACAAATAAACCCAGAGTGCCACTGTGAGGCTTCCCCATGGCTCAGTGGTAAAGAATCTGCCTGCAAGGCAGGAGACGCAAAAGACTTGGTTCAATCCCTGGGTGGGGAAGATCCCCTGGAAGAGGAAATGACAAGCCATTCCAGTATCCTTGCCTGGAAAATTCCACGGACAGAGGAGCCAGGCAGGCTACAGTCCAAAGTGTCACGAAGAGTCAGACATGACTGAGTGACTGAACACAAGAGTGTCACTGTGAGACCCAGCAGTTGCATTCTTGGGCATTTATCCCAGAGAAATGAAAACTTAGGTCCACACAAAAGCCTGTGCCCAAATGTTCAAACCAGGTCTATTTGTAATAACCAGAACCTGGAAAAGACTTAGATGTCTTTCAACGGGTGAACAGTTGAACAGACTGCAGTGAACTCATTTCAGGGGATGTTACTCAGCAATAAAAAGACGTGAACTATTGACACACACAACAACTTGGATGAGTCTCAAGGAAATTCTACTGAATGAAAAAAGCCAGTCCCCAAAGGTTCCATACTGTACGATTGCTTATTTGACAGTGTTGAAATGACAAAATTATTTTTTTTAATCTATTTATTTTTGGCTGTGCTGGGTCTCCATTGCTGTGCAAGTTACTCTCTAGTTGCAGCAAGCAGGGGCTACTCTCTAGTCCTCGCTGTGGCTTTTCTTTGTTGCAGAGCATGAGTTCTAGCGCTCCCAGGCTTCAGTAGCTGCAGCTCTAGAGCACAGGCTTCATAGTGGAGGCTGCGGGCTTAGTTGCCCCAAGGCATTCGGGATCTTCCCAGATCAGGGATGGAACCGTGTCTCCTGCACTGGCAGATGGATTCTTTACCACTGAGGGGGAAGGCCTTGAAATGACAAAATTCTTGACAAATGGAGAACAGATTAGGAGTTGTCAGAGTTTTGGGAAGATGGTCATAAGAGGTGATTGTTGGCTGTAACAGGGCAGCATGTGGGATGTTAGCGGTGATGGAAATGTTCTGTGTTGCGACGATGGTGGAAGATACAGAACACTATACATACGATAACAATGCATAAAACATACACAAATGAATACTAGTAAAAGTGGAGGCATCTGTGTTAGATCAACAGATTGTGTCAACATATTCATTCTGGTTTTTTTATTATGCTATAGGGACTTCCACTGCAGGGGACATAGGTTCAATCCCTGCTGGGAAACTAAGGTCCTGTATGCTGTATGGCATAGCTAATTAAAAAAAAAAAGAACAAAAAACCTTGATATCATACTATAGCTTTTTTTTTTTTTAGCCGTTTTTAAAAAGTAATTACTTATTTTTATTTGGACAGCACTGGGTCTTCATTGCGGTGTGTGGGCTTAGTTGCCCCACAGTATGTAGGGTCTCAGTTCCACAACCAAGGTTTGAACCCTGGTCCCGGGCTGTGGAAGGCGGGTTTTTAACCACCTGACCACCAGGGTAGTCCCTGCGCTATATTTTTGGAAGATGTTACCGCTGTAGGATGTTGGACATGGGGCACACAGGATCTCTCTGTATCATTTCTTAAAATTGCTTGTGAGTCTGCAAGCACTTGAAAAGGCAAAGTTTAATTAAAAAAAAAAAAGTGAACCCAGATCTAAATAAGAAGAAAGTCCTGAAAAGAGGGGATAATATGTACACATGTCTAGCCGATTCACTTTGCTGTACCTCTGAAATGAACACGACATTTATTGTAAAGCAACTCTTCTCCAATAAAAATAAGTTTTAAACCAGGGAGTTCAGAGAGTTGTCACCTGTCTTCAGGTGCCCCTGTCCCCCTGACCAGCTCCTGAGTTCCTCTCGAGCCCTCTGTGTTCTGCAGGTCACCAACGAACATGAGCTGGAGTCCTTGACACAGGGTATGCTGGTGAGAGGACATGCTTACTCAGTGACAGGCGTCCAGGACGTGAGTCTGACCCCTGCAACCCCACCCAGAGGTGCGTGAGAAGGAGAACTTCTCTGACCCTACACTCCTGACCTCTGCCCACAACCCACCCAGGTCTCCTACCAAGGCGGGACAGAAACACTGATCCGAGTCCGGAATCCCTGGGGCCGGATTGAGTGGAACGGAGCCTGGAGTGACAAGTAGGTGGCCCGCCAGCACTCCGGGTGGGAGGGGCAGAGCACACCGCAGGCCCCACCCCCACGGAGCAAGGCCATGCCACCAGAGATTCTCCATCTAACCAGGACTCTCAAGTAGCTCAGGGGTGAGGGGAGCCCTGGGGGAGGAACGAGCTCTGCTCCCCCACCTGTCTCTGCTCCAGCGCCAAGGAGTGGGAGGAGGTGGCCCCAGATGTCCAGAGGCAGCTGCTGCACAGGAAGGAGGACGGGGAGTTCTGGTCAGTCCCATGCCCACCTCCTCATCCTCCTGCCACCCATCGCACCCGAGCCTTGGACGGGGAGGTTCTGGGGGGGTCCGTGGGTGTGGGCTGGGATGTGTGCCGCTGATGGCTCTGCATACCCCCTACGCAGGATGTCCTACCAAGATTTCCTCGGCAACTTCACCCTCCTGGAAATCTGCAATGTGATACCCGACACGCTCTCAGGGGACTCCAAGAGCTGTTGGCACACCACCTTCTACGAGGGCAGCTGGCGGAGGGGCAGCACCGCAGGGGGCTGCCGGAGCTACCTGGGTGGGCTGGGCCGGCCCTCGTGGGCAGGTCGTCTGGAAGTTTCAGCCACCTGCAAACCTATTCTACTGGCTTGTTTAGATCACAGAGAGAAGCTCCTGCTTCTGCCTTATAGGTCCATATTTTCATTATCCATGAGCAGTGCTAATTTGGAAGGCTTGGACAGAGAGAAACCCAATGGTTCATCAGTGACTTCTGGCCCCAATTTGACCTTTAAACAATTTTTAAGATGACCCACCTTCATCACACTATCTCTCAGATTATTCCTCTGCTCTAGGCAGGGAGGGTGTCCCTATGTGGCCCTCCAGGAAACTGAGGCTCAGAGTCGGTTCAGGCTACTGTAACAAAACACCATAGGCTGAGTAGCTTACACAACCAACATTGACTTCTCACTGTTTTGGAGGCTGGGAAATCCAAGATCAAGGCCTTAGCCGAGTCAGTGTCTGGTGAAGACCCGCTTCCTGATTCTTAGACCATAGGCCATCTTCTCACTGTGTCCTCACAGGGCAAAAAGAGGTCTAGAGAGTTCCCTAGGGTCTCTTTTATAAGGGCACTGTTATGGACAAAAAATCTGTGTCCCCCAGAATCCATATGTTGAAACTCTACCCTCCAGTGTATTAGGATTAGATGATGTCATGAGGGTGGAACCCTCATGAATGGGGTTTGTACCCTTTTAAGAGTCACAAAAAGCTTGCTTCCCTTTTCTGCCCTGAAGATACAATGAAAAGTTGATAGTCTATAATCCAGTAGAGGGCCTTCACCAAAACTTGATCTCAGACTCTGAACTTGTGAAAAATAAATTTCTGTTGTTTACCACCCAGTCTGTGGTTGTTATAGCGGCGCAAACAGACCGGACTCCACCATATGTTCAAATTTCAAAATAAGAACTTTGTGGGAGGACACAGACATTCATTCCGTGACACTTCTATATACTTTACAAATATTAACTAATTTAATCCTCTTAACAACACTATGAAATGTAGATACTATTATTAGCCCCACTGACGGAATAGAGAATGGAAACACAGAGAGGTTAATTAACTTCTCCATAGTCACACAGCTAGTACACGGCAGAGCTGGAATTTGAATCAGGACAGCCTGGCTCCAGAAGCTATGGTCATAATTACCCTGACTTGCTGTCTCTCTCTTTTACATTCTTATATACTAGTGTTCCATCATCTGCTCGCTGTATGCCCTTGGCCAAAATCACTTAAATCCTTGGGGGCCTCAGTTTCCTCATCCGTGAAATGGAAATAAAGCATTATTCCCAACTCACAGTATCACAAGTAAAGGGTAAAAGAAAGTGCCTTGGGAACTGCCAACCACAGTACATATTTCCAGATGAGTATCTTGCCTCCCTTCCCACACTCTAATTTTCACCCTCCAGACCTGCCCATCCAGAGGGGCCCACCCTTGCCCCCTGCCCATGTCCATGCGGAATCAAACAGCTCTACCTCCATTTGGCTTCGGTGGAAAAAGCCAGACTTCACCACAGTCAAGATTGTCAACTACACTGTGCGCTTCAGCCCATGGGGGCTCAGGAATGCCTCCCTGGTCACCTATTACACCAGGTGGGAAGAGGGGCTGTGAGGGAGCAGAGTGGAAGGGAAGAAGGCAGCAGGTAGTGATGAAGAGAGGGGTCTGAGGGTTCAGGGACATTCCATGACTCAGGTGTTAAACTGGGGTCACATTGAGAGTCTGATGACCTGATGGTGACAGATGGGAAAGGAGAGCCCATCCAGTCCTGTCCCCTCAACTGGAGGGCTCAACCCTGGGAGACATCATGCAGGACCGACCTATTTCTTCATCTCAGGTGATGGGGAAGAGACAGCCCAGCTGCTGTCCTGAGAGGCCCCTGTTGGATGGGGAGTCAGAGACCTCTTGATCTCTGTTGTTTAGCAGACAAAACAAAGCATAAAAAGCAATAGATACATATTAATACAATTGCAGCTGAAGGGAAAGTTACGCATCAAGGAAAAGTTATGCATCTTTTCCTTTAAGTCAAGGAGAAGATGCATCGGAGAGGATTCTTTGGGTGGAGAATGACGTGGATTAACCCAGGAATATTTCTTGAAAGAGGGGCCCTGGCTTGGGGATTGGACTTGGAATCTGATATATACATCCATCCATCCACATCTCTCTGCAGGTCTCTGGAAGGTGTTAGTGGCCCCAGTGTCAGGGAGCAGATTCCCTGCCCGAGGCAGGGGTTGGGGCTGGGTTGGGGGGAGGAGACTTGAAAGGGCCTGAGAGTCCTAGTTGCGTTTCTTACGTTGGCAGCTCTGGAGAAGACATCCTCATTGGCGGGCTGAAGCCGTTCACCAAATACGAGTTTGCGGTCCAGTCTCATGGTGTGGACATGGACGGGCCTTTCGGCTCCGTGGTGGAGCGCTCCACCCTGCCTGACCGTGAGTGGCCCCTCAGCCCCTTGACCACAAGTCCATCTTTCACCGAACTCCTTGCCCCAGCAGCCCTCTTCTGAAATGCCCCTCAACCCCATAAGTTTCTGTCACTCGCTTTGCATTTATGCTGGCAGTCCAGTGGTGGTCTTAACCATTTACTCACAGGCATGATCACTTGTACGACATAGAGGACGATGAAGCCGTCTGCACCTGCCTGGTGGCCCTGATGCAGAAGAACTGGAGGCGGACGAGGCCCCACGGAGCCCAGCTGGAGACCATCGGCTTCGTCATCTACTCGGTGGGCACCCAGCTGGTCCCCTGGCCAGTCTCGCTCCTGCAGTGGCCTCACCTCCCCGGACCACTGCCCACCCCACAGCCCCAGGACCAGGACACCCTCCCTTCAACCACCTCCACACCCCTAGCTCGCTCTCTTCTCCGCTCCCCACAATGTTGTGTTAGTTTCAGGTGTACAGAAAAGTGGATCAGTGGTAGATAGACACATACCTACTCTTTTCCCACATAGGTCATTACATAGTACTGAGTAGATTCCCTGTGCTGAGCAGGAGATCCTTATTGGTGGTGGTGTTTAGTTGCTAAATCATGTCTGACTCTTCTGCGACCCTGTGGACAGTCCATGGGATTTCCCAGCCAAGAGTACTGGCATGAGTTGCCATTTCCTTCTCCAGGGAATCTTCCCTGAACCAGGAATCCAACCCGTTACTCCTGCCTTCTCTCCTGCATTACCGGCAGGTTCTTTACGGCTGAGGCACTGGGGAAGCCAGGTCCTTACTAGTTACCTATTGTATTTACAGTAGTGTGTATATATCAATCCCAATCTCCCAGTTTATCCCTCCCCCCCAACCCCCTGCCCTAGCTTTCTCTTGAGTGGTGTGTTGAGCTTTTAAGGCAGGGCTGACAGTTTTCTTTCCAAATTTTTTAAACTGAAAACTCTTAAGGAGGGACTTCCCTAGTGGTCCAGCGCAGGGGGCACTAGTTCTATTCCCAGTTGGAAACAAAGATCCCACAGGCAGCGAGGTGTAAACAAAGAGGAAAAAAAAAACACTTAAGGAGCATTTCCTCTGTGCCAGGCATTGTTCAAAGGGCCTTTCAAATAGTAAGCCTTTAATAAAAAAGGAAGGAGACTGGGAGCCAGAGGCAAGGTCATGTCCAAACTCATACCGGTTTCAACACACTCAGAGATTTCCCCACAGCCCCCAAACCTCTGCAAAGCCACCCCACCAAGGGCATGGAGTCTGGCCAGGAAAAACCCTTGACAAGTGTTTCCCAAACTGTGCCTTGCAAAATCCTAGAAACGCCCATTTGTCCTTTCACTTACATAGTTAACAGTATTCATGGAGCACCTTCTGTATGCTCAATCATGAACAAAACCAGACTTGAGCCCTGCCCTCCTCCTAGGCTGTGTGTCCCCCAGGTTAACAGACACACCCAAAGCCATTCCTAAGGTTAGATGCAACCCCTCTCGGAAAGGCTGCCTTCTCTACACCCACCCAGAGCTCCCCTGGACCATTAGTATATTAAAGGTTCTGCAGGAACCTTTATTTCTGCAGGAGAGCAATGTATTTCTCTTGGTTTAAGTCACCTTTTAATAGAGCACCTTTTTAATGAGCACCTTTGTGCTCATTCGTGGGTTTCTATGATCTTCCTGGGAAAAATTAGCACTCCACGGGAAATGCTCTCCCCGTGTTTTTTCCCAGTTCTCCCACTGCTCAGCAGCGTGAGACTGGGTGAGTTAGTTCACCACCTCTGGGGGATTTCCTTTCCATCCTTAACCCGAAGTGATAAAATTTCCTCTTCGCAAAACTTGGTGTAAACCATATTTTGCTGTCCAAAGCAAAAGGAAAGGTTATTAAAGCTGGGACTTAACAGCTCTTAGATCCCACGCGCCTCCCCACACTGGTGTCCCAGGGCCCTTATTAGTAGCCCCCCGCCCCCAACACCCACACGCACACAGCCTGACTTCCATGGACCTGAGCCCCTTAGCCGTCCTGGGGATCTGACTTTCCTCTTTCTTCCCTTCCCAGATCCCAAAGGAGGTACCGAAGACGAGGGGCTTGACGCCCGGCAGACACCCACCCCATTCCTGGCTGCGTGCAGATGGGCCAGGGGTGGAATTTGGTGAAGGGTCTGGGGGCCACTGGGTCAGGGTTCCAGCCCCCTTGGGCCCTGGGTGGGAGTCAGGGAAGGAAACGACCACACTGGAGTTACCTGCCAGCTGGACAGCGTCCCCCTAACCTTGCCCAGTTGGGCCTCACTGTGGGGGTCCCTCTCTCCCTACCCTCCCCCGGAGGACCCTGGACCCACTTGCAGGGCACATACAGTTTCAGAACCTCCAGGATGTCCACTTGAAAAAGGACTTCTTCGTCAAGTACCAGGACCTGGGTTTCTCGGAGATCTTCACCAACTCGCGGGAGGTGAGCAGCCAGTTCCAGCTGCCCCCGGGGGAATACATCATCATCCCCTCCACCTTCGAGCCACACAGGGACGCCGACTTCCTGCTGCGGGTCTTCACCGAGAAGCACAGCGAGTCCTGGTGAGGGGCCCCACCTCACTGCTCCAAGGCCACCTGCCCCCCACCCCGAGCTATAGGATGTCATGCTCAGGGATCAGTCATCTGGTAGCCCCCCCCACACACACACACTCTGTCCCTAATTTTACAGTCAAGGAAACTGAGGCATGAGGCAGGGAAGTCCAAAGTTGTAGCAGAGTCAGAATTGGAACCCCAATCCCGTGGGACCCATTCCCTATTGCTTCAGATACACGTGACTTCCCCACCCTTCCCACTGGAGTCCCTGTCTCCCTGAACCCCTGATAACTCCACGCCTTCATCCACTTCTGCCCAGGGAACTGGATGAAGCCAACTACGCTGAGCTTCTCCAAGAGGTGAGTGGAGGCCATGGGATCGGGGGTTCGGGGCAGTATGTGTGGGTTGGAGTGTGAAGGAGCGCTCTGGACCGTGTCCCCCTCTCACCCCCCTCCCTCCAGGAGAGCATCTCTGAGAGTGACATAGACCAGGACTTCGTACGTTTGTTTCACATAGTGGCAGGTGGAGAGGTGAGAGGCAGAGGTCTGGGGGTGCTGAAAGGAGGCGACAGGGGGCTCAAGGGTCCAAAGCGAGAGTTTATGGTCCCCCTTTCCTAGGGCAAGGAGATAGGCATGTATGAGCTACAGAAGCTGCTCAACAAGGTGATCTCCAGATGTGAGTCTTCCGCCCGCCTGCTACAGTCCTTCCCCTAATCACCCTTAATCACTTGCCCCTCCCCCATCCCAGCAACATTCAGCTCACCCCTCCCCTTCTTTCTGCCCCCTCCCTCCCTCCCAGTCAAAAACTTCAAAACCAAGGGCTTCAGCCTGGACGTGTGCCGCTGCATGATCAACCTCTCGGATGTATCTTCCCGTCCAGTGGGCCATCCTGCCCAGGGCTATCCTGCCCCAGCCCCTCCCCCCGAGCCTGGCCCAGGGTGGCCCCCTCTCTAGCCAGCCATGCCCTCCTGGATGGGGATTAGGCTCCGGGGTGACAAAAGATGCCAGTTCTCCTGGCTGCCACCACAGTGCCCTTCAGTCTTGGGTCCCACCTCAGTGAGCTGCTCTGCTTCCCAGCCCCGGGGTGCCCTTCCCACCCCCTCCTCTGATATCCTTGACTACCTCTCCTCTCAGAAAGACGGCTCTGGCAAACTGGGGCTTCAGGAGTTTCAGGTCCTGTGGAGAAAAATCAAGAAATGGACGGTAAAGGGCATTGAGGGGGCAGTTTATGGGGGTGAGAGAGGTCCTCGTGAGGAATGAGGACTAGGAGGTCTAACAAAGATGAACCTGTAACAGGAGTATCCTGGGATGGAGTTGTTGACATGCTGCCATATGAAATAGTCAAAATGTTCCCGGGACTTTCCTGACAGTCTCAGTGGTTGGGACTTTTTCCAGTGTGGGGGCCGTGGATTGGATCCCTGGTCAGGAAACTAAGGTCCCTGCCTTGCAATGTGGCTAAAAGAAACAAAAAATATTCAATAACCAGCCGAGTCTAGGTATCAACTAACATAAAGAATACAGGCAGAGAACCCTGAGCAAGGTGCCAGGAGCCAGCTCTGCGGTCACCAGGCAATAGGAATGTGGGAGCTCAGGTGTAGGCCAGCGGGGGACGGGACACGGGGGGTCCTGGGGGCTTGGGTGGTGGTTGTGAAGCATTTCACCCCTTGTGAAGCGTTGTGCCCTGCACACGGCCCTACCACAACTGCCTGTCCCTTCAGGACATCTTCCGAGAGTGTGACCAGGACCAGTCAGGCACCTTGAACTCCTATGAGATGCGCTTGGCAATTGAGAAAGCAGGTGGGCTAGGGGCAGGACAGGGTTTGGGGGCTGGGATGGGGGCGGCAGCAGCCAAAGGGCTGGACTGTCTCCTTCCGCACCCCTCTCTCTGCCAGGCATCAGGCTGAACAACAAGGTGACGCAGGTGCTGGTGGCCAGGTACGCGAATGACAGCTTGATCATGGAGTTTGACAGCTTCATCAGCTGTTTCCTGAGGCTGAAGGCCATGTTCAGTGAGTCAGGCGGGCACCTGCCCATGCCCCACCCCGGGCCATTGGCCCACCGGCCTTCTCCCGCATACCTGCACCAGAAGCCCTGCTCCAGAACACTCTCCTGCACAGGGCGAGGACAGCCTGGGTTCAAATCCCAGCCCCACCACTTGTGGGCTCTGTTGCCTTGACCAGGTCACTGTATCTCTCTGTGCCTGTCAGTGTAGATAATAGCACTGCCTGCAGAGGACCACGGTAGAGGTTAAATGAGATTGTATTTGGAGAGCACTCAGAACTGGCCGTGGTTCAGACCAAGGCTTTAGGAAGGAGTCCTTATCATTAGCTCCCTACAGGACTGGGGATGTAGCTGGAGAGAGGGATACCCTTTCTGACCTCTGCCCTAGTTGAGAATGGGTGACCACTGAGTCACCTCCCAACTCTCCTCCCTTTGCCTTCTCCCCGAAACAGCGTACTTTCTAACCATGGACCCTAAGAAAACTGGCCAGATTTCTCTGGACCTGAACCAGGTGCATGGAAGGGATCTCAGGCACCCCCACCCGTGGCTCCGCTGACCCTTCCCTCTCCACGGACATCGTGCCCCACCTCTCCCATCTTCTGACGTTCTTCTCACCCTCCAGTGGCTGCAGATAACTATGTGGGGTTAGAGTCACTGCAGGACCCGACCCTTCCAGCACCAGCCCCCCAGTGCTTCTGGCCTGGGGTCGGTGTACTCCCTGTGGCACTCAGCTCTGCAGCCTCTGCTGATGGAATGGACCCTGGATGCCAGCCTCCCTCCATCAGCAGGCCTCCGGGCCCACCCTCCCCACTCAAGGTGTTTTTCTTTTACCCCAACCAGACTTCCGGTGGCTGGGTTTACTCGTCTCCTCCCTCTCCAAGCATATTTCACTACAGGTTAAGTGACACTTTCCCCAGTGTCCCCAGCTGGGGAGGTGGTCCACGCTTTCCACCCTGCTCAGGCTCCCCTGTTTCACGGCCCCTCCCTCCTCCCCCTCACTGGGTGTGGGGGGCATTAATATAATGAACAACACGTGCCACTGGCTTTTGTGTCTCTGTGTTTCTACGTGAGGAAGAGGCTGGCGGGGGTGTAAGTTGTTTCCTCAGCACCAAAAAGGGGGAACCCAGCAGCTCTCCGTTGGGGTGCTACCACAGCCCTGTGCAGGGAGCTTTTGGAAATGAAATAGTGTCACAGAGCTAGAGGGCGCTGTTGGCATTTATGGGCAGTGCTGGGGACGCTAAAGGCAAGGAATGCCCCATCACAGCGTGGTACCTGGAGCAACATCCTAGGGGAGAGCTGAGCCGCCGGACACTGAGCCTCCCCTCCCATCTCCTCCCTCAGACTGGAATCTCCAAAGGTGGCACTGCTGCTGTCTCACTAGAGTTCAAAAATCCTGCAGGAGTCAGCCAGTCATAGAAATGCACTGAGCCTCCTGGACATATGGCTGGGGAGGAGCGGGGGACTGTGGCCACAGATTAGTTCATTCCTGCCTTGAAAGGTATTCATATTCAAATCATTCTTATTGTTTAAAAACTGCTGCCTGGCTATTGTCCTTAGTCCACCTGTCCTTGACCTTGGAGTCTCTGCCTCAGACGCCTCCAGCTTCCAGCCCCTAGACCCCAGCCTCCTGCTGCAGCGGGAAGACAGACCACCAGCAGTGCCCCCAGCTACACTTCTCCCAACCTTCCAGATCTCCTTGTGGCTCTCTCTCCCTACCCCTGCCCGGGGCAACTGTGCTTGGGAGCTTGGCAGCCTCTTGCACAGAGACAGCCTCTAAATTCCTTTAGAATAGGGTCTAACGAATCTAAACCTCCAATGAATTGGAATCCTTCCCGGCTCTGTGTACTTTGAGCTTCCCAGGGTAGCAGGCTTCGTTTCCTCCTGCACTAAGAGCTCAGCGGCTTCCTTCTGTTTGCATTAAACCCACCCATTCCTCTTAGGCTTGGGGGTGGGGGGGGGGTGGGATTCCAGTCTTCCCGGATCTGGTGACCAATTCCCAGCACCAGCCTTGCCCTTTGTCGCTTTTGTGAAAACCACCCATTGCTCCATTGCCTCCCCCACCGCCTCAGAGCAGTCATTTCCGGCCCTGCCACCCTCCTCTCCCACCCTCTGTGGTCTTGTCTGAGAAAGAGGTCACAGTCTGTTAACAAGGGTCTTAAAGACTGATTCCTTGACTGATTCCACCACCACCTTTTCTTTTCAGAGCAGCTAAGGAGCGAAGGTCCCTAGGTGGGTGCAGGGATCCTTTGGGAAAGGCTGGAAAACTTGAGTTTTTGAGAGGACCAGGCAGTCCCAGTTGGTTCTGGGGAGCCCAGCCAGACGCTGACACCACCCCTTCCCTGTCCCTTGCCCCAGCGGGAGATGTCACCATCTTCTATCGGATCCCAGGCTTTCACTGCCGTGGCTGGGGTTCAGTCCCTGCTCTGGAGACCAAGATCCTGCAAATCACGTGGCATAACGCCCCCCCAAAATGGGGGTGACAGTGCCTGTCTCAGAGAGGTGCTGTATGGACGACTAAGATGAAGAGGGTAAAGCTCTCATTGTCACCTGAAAACTGGGTTCCCCTCTTAGTGGATGCTAAGCCAAGAGACAACCAACTCAAAGAGCAGAAGGAAGGATTTATTACTTGCAGCAAATAAGGAGAACGCTGGAGATCTTTCCCAAAGCTGTGTCTCTGCGAACAGCAAAATTGGGCAAGTTTTTTGTTTGTTTTGTTTTTGTGTTTAAGTTAAAAAAGAGTAATTTTTAAATTTTTTATTGGAAGTTTTAAACTGAGGGTATAGGCATATGCATGAAGGGGCTTGAAGGGGAGGAGAATTCTGCCTGGAATTAACCTGCAAAGGTTAACAGAGGACAGGCTTCAATCGATTGAAGTCACCAGGGGTCAGAAAAGGTCAACCTTGTCATCCCGTACGTTTCTGTTGAGCTGGTGGTTGAGCACTTCTGGCTAATCTTTACCAGTGAAACAGAACTGGAAGTCATAATTTATAACTGATTTGCCATTCTTCTCTTGCCTCATGAGTCATTTGTTCTTCTGTTCCCTTAAGACCATCATTACTGAGACCTATTCAAGTGCAAGCATTGTGGCCAGGCCTGGGTCACAAAATAGGTTTAGGCTCCAAATGATTTCTCTCATGTTAAAAAACAGTATCTGATTCTTCTCCCCTGGGGACCCCCTACCCTCTCTGCTTCCGTTATCACCATGCTGAGCAGAGCCCCATATATAGTCTGTGCTCTGAACAACCCAAGGGGGCACCATTCACCCCGATTAGGATGTGAGAGGCACCCTCAGAGTTTGACCACATGACTGCGCTGTACTGGAGAAGTGAGATGAACCAGCATACACTGAATAAATATATCTAATTCATGCATGCATTCAACACGTTTGCAAACATGCCTTCGTCACATTCCTCCACACCCAAACTCTAAACCAGAAGTTGTCCCCCAACCCCTGCCCCCTAGCTACGGCCAGGCCTGGCTGCTCCCTCCTCTTGGTGGTCAAATTTGCTCTCTGCATGCACACCCTGACCACTCTTTCTGACTCAATCCATTCAAATACCCACTCCGCCAATGCCTGGGAGGCCATTCCCATGACATCTCTGCCATCTCCAGAGATGGCCTGTAATCACACTTTCTGCTCTTCTCCTCCAGTCCTCAGTGTGGGGAGCTTCCTCTGCTCACGGCAGTGTTTTGCTGGGAAAGGGCATGAGACCGTGCTGCCAGCACCGTGCTCAGCACGTGCTGGGTGCCTGTGACTGAGGTCACATGGTAGAGCTTGCCTCGGGATGACTCACCGCCGCTCTCCACAGCTGCTGCCCCCGTTCCCTTCAGACCCCCTCTTCAGCCTCCATCTGTATTGCAAAGACGAGCTCACGTCGGAGAACATAGGTCCCCCAGAATAGCTCTGGAGTTTTTTCCTCTGCTCTCTGAGAAAGTGGGGTCAAAATAGATCAGAAATCCTGCCATTTGCAATGAAAGGAATGGACCTTGAGGGCACCGTGCTAAATGAAATAACTCAGAGAAAGACAAACACAGGATGATCTCATGTGTGGAATCTACAAAAATGTTTTAAATAACTTAAAAACAGCTCAGATACAGAGGACAGATTGGTGGTTGCCAGAGGTGGGGATGAGGACAGAGTGGAATATGTTAAAGTGGTCAAAAGGAAGAGACTTCAGTGACAAACACGTGCTGGAGGGAATTCCTTGGTGATCTAGAGGTTAGAATTTCAGTCTTCCACTGCCAGGGGCCAGGGTTCAATCCTTACTCAAAGCACTAAGATCTCGCAAGCCGCACAGGTTGGCCAAAGGAAAAAAAAAAAAGTCACGGGGATGTAACATATGGCACAGTGATTATGGTTAATAATACTGTGTTGTTTATTTGAAAACAGCCAAGACTATAGATGTTAAAAGTACTCATCACAAGAAAAGTGAGAAAGGAATGTCTAAATCTAGGAATAGGGTGGAGAGTGTGACAAGAAATATAGCCCAGAGCATCCTGAGTGCCAAACAGTACGGAAATGCTTTCTTTTTTTAAAAAAAAAAAGTAGCAAAACCAAAAAACACAATGATGGGAATATGTCAAAGGTGACGTGTAATTCCCCACATCTTAAGTGTGGGCAGCTCATAGTGACTTCCTTCCAAAGAGGGACAGGGTGGAAACTGAGAGAAAAGAATACCTTCAAGATAGAGAAACGTGGGGCTTCCCTGGCGATTCAGTGGTTAGGACTCTGTGCTTTCACTGCCGGGGGCCCCTTAGGGGAACTAGGAATGCACAAGGGGTGCAGTGTGGCCAAAAAAAAAAAATCTGACAAATAGGACCTTCGACTTCAGGCAGGTGATCATGGTTAACATCAAGAGAGAAAAGGCATGTGGATAGAATATTTCTTTGATATGATGTGATGAGAATGACATTTTATGGCTATGGTTTCATTCCCCCAAACCGCAAACTCCAGGACTTCCCTGGTGGCTCAGTGGTTAAGAATCTACCCGCCAAGGTAGGCGACTCGAGAGCCCACGTTCCACAACAAGAGAAGCCGCTGCAACGAGAAGCCTATGCACTGCAACGAAGAGTAGCCCCTGCCGGCCGCAGCTAGGGAAAATTCGCACGCAGGGATGAAGACGCAGGGCAACCACAAATGACTAGTGAGTAAGTCAATAATAAATATTTATTTCAAAGATTAGGCTCCAGTCTAATCATAAGAAAAATAGCACACAAATCCCACTTGCAGGACATTATGCAAAACTCCTGACCAGTACTCCTCCAAACTGTCAACATCGTCAAAAACAAGGCAAGTGTGAGAAATGTCACAGTCAAGAGACTATACACAGGCAACGGAGTATGACTTGGCCACAGAAAAAGAGAATGAAATCTGGCCATTTGTGACAACATGGATGGACTTAGTATTATGCCAAATGCAGTAAGTCAGACAGAGAAAGAAAAACACTGGATGAGTTCATTTACGTGTGGAACCTAAAAAAATAAAACAAGTGAACAAACATAACAAAAACAGAAGCAGAGTTATAGACACAGAGAAAAAACAGATAGTTGCTCGTGGGGAGAAGGGTGGAGGGAGGAGATACATATCTTGGAGATATTTTTCTATCAGTATACAGAGAGCTTCCTTATGATTTTTTTTGTTGTCAACTATCCTGGGTCTTAGTCGTAACATGCAGAATCTAGTTCCTAGACCAGGGATCAAACCTGGGCTCCCTGCATTTGGAGTGCAGAGTCCTAACCACTCGACCACCAGGGAAGTCTCTCCTTTTGATTTATTATAGCTGCATAGTATTCCACTGCAGCAAAGTCTCATCATTTATTTGTCAGCTATTTATTAAGTTGTTTGCAACCTTTCCCTACTATAAACAATGCTACAGTTAACATGTCCATATGTCATCTTATATAGTGGAAATATTTGTATAGGCTAAATTTCTAAAAGGGGGTTACTGAGCTCAAGAATATATAGATCAGTAACTCAGATACATATTAAATTCTCCTCCATAAAGGTAATACCAATCTAAGTTCCTGCCAGCAATATGAGAGTGTCTATTTCCCCACCAGTATTCTTGCCTGGAAAATTCAATGGACAGAGGAGCCTGGCAGGCTACAGTCCATAGGGTCACAAAAAGTCAGGCATGACTGAGCCACTGAGCACACATTTCCCCATTCAAGGCAGTATGTGCTCAAACTTTTGCATATTTATAATGTGATAGAAGAAAAACGATTTCTGACCTTATAATTTGCATTTCTCTTTTTGCACATTGAAGCTGAGCGAATATTCACATTTTCCTTGCATTTCATTTTCTGTGAGCGCTTTCTAGTCTTTGCTCATTTTTACACTGAGCTTTTGTGTTTTTCCTTAAAAAATTCTAGGAGCAATTTACATTTTAGGAAGATCTGACCTTTGTCTGCATGGGGGCTGCAAATATTTTCCTTTGTCCTGTGTGTCTCCACTGGGTTTTTTGAGCTTGCCCCACAGACTCCACCCCTTCACTCCCTCAGAAATTCCCTCTCCATGCCACGGGGCCCCTCTCACAGACACATCCAGAAGACCCTCTAGTTCCTCACTCTTCCTGGTGGTTTTTTTTTTTTTTTAATGTATTTATTTATTTGTTTCTGGCTGCTCTGTCTTTGTTGCAACACAGACTTTCTCTAGTTACGGTGAGCAGGGGCTGCTCTTCGTTGTGGTGCCTGAGCTGCACATTGAGGTAGCTTCCCTCATTGCAGAGCGCAGGACGTAGGGCGCTCAGGCTTCAGCAGCTGTGGTGCACTGGCTTAGCTGGTCAGAGGCACGTGGGGTCTTCTCGGACCAGGGATTGCACGCACGTCTTCTGCATTGGCAGCCAGACTCTTATCCGCTGGACCACAGAGGGAATCCTTCCTGGTCGCCTTTGATCTCTTGGTGACATCCGACTCCAGACTGAAGACGCCTCTTGTGAGCAAATAACCTTTATTCTGTCCTTTATCGACTTTAGCGGTTGCACATTCTCATTAGGACACTGAAAACATGGAAAAGTACACAGATGAAAAGCAAAACTCACCTTGCATTCCACCTCCCAGGGTAACTGCTTTCAGTTTACCAGTGTCTATGCACATTTTTAATTGTGTGTAGGTTTTTCTATTTACAAAGTAAATTTCTTAAATTTATCCAGTCCCTTTGGGAGTGGATAGCTGCACTCTCCCACCTCTTGGGTTTCTCTTTGTCCCTATTCTGTCTCAGAAGGAGGTGATCCCGAGGTGCTGACATGGGGGAACGTCTCCCTCCTGCCCACCCCCAAACAGCCTCACTCTCTCCTGGACTTGTTTCTCCTGCCACACCCCACCCACTCCAAGCTTAACTGCTGCTCACCCTCCTGTCAGAGACGTCAAACTCTTGGTCTCCTTTGTTCTTCAGAACCACCCAGGTGGAAACCTGAGTTTATCAACTCACCCTCCCAAACAATGCTGGTTTCCCTCCTTCTGCTAGTAAAACAAGCCAGGAGTAACCTCCAAGACTCACTAAGCATGGTTTCCGGCCACGTCTTGTTTTGGGCACCAAACATTTCCCTAATTCACCCTACTCTGGTCTCTGGGCTTTCCTCATGCTCTTCCTCGCCTGGACACAGTCCCCTTCCTGCAGCAGGTCTCCCCAGGACCCTTTGTCACTTTCTGCCCATCCTCTGCCCCATTGCAGCCCTGGCTTCCCTTCCCTCCCGAGCCCCGCTGCCTCACAGTTCCCCCCACTTCCCTGGCTCTGCTCTCCAGGGGGACCCCCCGTGAGGAGCCGCACTGCCCACACACACCCAGGCCCCTTGCTGGCAGGCTGCCCCATTCTCCCAAGGTGCCAGGCACTTCCCCTGGCAGAACATTTATCTCTCTGTATTGTAATTTCCTATTTAGTCCTCTGTCTCCCTACTGATCATACACTGGGGGCAGGACTGTTTTTTCCACTGATGTATTTCGAGTGCACATTAAATAAGTTTGTTGACGCGGAGGAAAGGAATGACTCTCCAGCTAATGTGGCTGCTCCCACATTGAACCCTCAAAGCTCTCCATCCAGCATGATTCCTGGAGGGCTAACTTGGCCTGGCTGGACTTGGTACCCTCTTAGGTCTGCTATGGAAGCCCCTCCACCTGGACTGACTGTCTTCCTCTGATTGTCACCGAGGTCCTCTCTGAACCTCAATTTACTCATCTGTCTACAGAAGAGAACACTCTAGGAAATTGTGAGGACAAGTGAACAATGTACCTTGTAGATGGCAATGTGATGAATGAATACCAGGAGTGGGCACATTATTAAAAAAAAATGTGCTACTGTTCATCAAACATGTTTTCTATACCAGGCATTGTTCTAACACGCAACTATTGACATTAATGCCTTTCATCCCAACAAATTAGCTCCTTTTCATAGAAAAGTATACCAAGGCACAGATTTGCCTTGATTCCACACCGGCAGCAGAGGAGCTAGGATTTAAACCCAGGTCATATAGCTCCTCAGATTTCCCTAGCAACTCAGCTAGTGAGGAATCTGCCTGTAATGCAGGAGACCCCAGTTCGATTCCTGGGTTGGGAAGATCCCCTGGAGAAAGAATAGGCTACCCGGCCCAGTATTCTTGGGCTTCGCTGGTGGCTCAGATGGTAAAGAATCCACAGGAGACCTGGGTTCAATCCCTGCATTGGGAAGATCCCCTGGAGCAGGGAACAGCTACCCACTCCAGTATTCTTGCCTGGAGAATCCCTGGGCAGAGAAGCTTGGCAGGCTACAGTCCACAGGGTCACAAAGAGTCAGACACAACTGAGCGACTTCATTTCATATAACTCCACTGTATTGCCCATCTATTATATAACACACTTACCATCATTTGGTCTGAGAGCTGCCTTCTTCAATTAATTAATTACCTGGGTTTTGTGATCCAGCCATACAGCTATGGTCTCCTGGCCCGATTCTAATTCCAGTGGTAAATCTGTAGGTAGATTTTTGTGTAGGTAACCACTTACCTCTCAAGGATGGAGACATGTTCAAAATGTAGCTCTTAAAAAAAATTAAAATGTCGAAACTCCCCAGTGGTCCAGTGGTTAAGAGTCCATTGTCTACCAATTCAGGGGACACTGGTTCCATCCCTGGCCCAGGAAGATCCCACTAGTGAGGCCACTAAGCAGCCGCTAGGCCCGTGCCCCACAACTTCTGAGCCCACGCTCTAAAGCCCACCAACCGCAACTACTGAAGTCCACGTCCCCTAGAGTCTGTGCTCTGCAACAAGAGGAGCCACCGCAATGAGCCCGCACTCTGCAACTAGAGAGTGGCCCCCGCTCGCCACAGCTAGAGAAGGCCCACGCACGGCAACAAAGACCCAGCACAGCCATAAAGAAATAAATAAGAGAACCACATCCAAGTTTTTTTTCCTTCGACATTTGTGTTATCAGATTCAAATAGAATAAATACTCATCAGTTGAATTAAACAGAGACATTTAAAGACATCTGCTTTGTCATACTTGACATGGACTCACCTTCAGTGGTACTTAAAGGCGTCTGTTCCCAAATCCATGCTTCTAGGTCCTTCAAGCATTCTGAGGATGAGGTTTCCAATCCCTTCCCTCATTTTCAGCATTTCCTCACCAAGAGAGAGATGCGGGAAGGAGGAAAGAGCTTACTTAGCCTGGGTGCAGGAGAAGAGAGAGAGAAGAGTTTGTGTGGATCCTTCGGTGTCTAACTCAGACCATGGAGGGTGGCATGGCGACATCACCTCCATGTAAGAAGTTTCGCTAGTCTCCCTCCCTGGTCTGTTCTGTTCCTACTCCCTGAGGCTAGCTTTGTCCCTGGTGCAAAGCACTATGGGGACCAGCGAAAGGAGAAGCAGCAGAAAGAGGCCAGTGCTGGATACCCAAGAAGAGACTGAGACAGAAGGGAGGAGTCCCCCTCCCCAGGGGACAGCTAGAAGCAAGAGGTCTGCCTCCTAGCACCATGCCCCCTATTTGCTAGGTCACACTGCCTTTACTTCTGGAAGGCCAGAAACTGGTTGGATGCCAGGAGTAAAAGAGAGGGCAAAAGATGGAAGAGCATTAGAGAGATCCAGAGAAAAGGAGCAGATGTGAAGGGGACCCACGTTCATTATTAAATGGTCGATATGCAGAATTCAGAAAAGATGCAGAGGACAGCAATTAATGTAACAGAATATGTCCATGTATTCAGCATCAAGATTAGACAGTGTCACCATTTTGCCATATTCCCTGTAGTTTTATTCATTTAAATTTATCTATTTGATTTTTGGCTACGTTGGGTCTTTGTTGCTGCAGTGGCTTTTCCCTAGTTGTGGTGAGTGGAGGCTGCTCNAATGTAACAGAATATGCCCATGTATTCAGCATCAAGATTAGACAGTGTCACCATTTTGCCATATTCCCTGTAGTTTTATTCATTTAAATTTATCTATTTGATTTTTGGCTACGTTGGGTCTTTGTTGCTGCAGTGGCTTTTCCCTAGTTGTGGTGAGTGGAGGCTGCTCTCTCATGGTGCACGAGCTTCTCCTTGTGGTGGCTTCTCTTGTTGAGGGGCACGGCACTAACTTCAGTAGCTGCATCACGTGGACTCAGTGGTTGCAGTTCCCAGACTCTAGAGCACAGGCTCAATAGTTGTGGCCCATGAGCTCAGTTGCTCCATGGCATGTGGGATCTTTCCTATTCAGGAACTGGACCTGTGTCTCCTGCATTGCCAGGTGGATTCCTTATCACTAAGCCACCAGGGAAGCCCCCTTCTTTTTTTTTTTTTTCTTCTTAAAGGATAGTACATTACAGGGGCTTCCCTGGTGGCTCCGCCTGCCAATGCAGGAGATATGGGTTTGATCTGTGGGTCAGGAAGATCCCCTGGCGAAGTAAATGGCACAACCCACTCCAGTATCCTTGCCTAGAAAATCTCATGGGCAGAGGAGCCTGGCAGGCTAAAGTCCACGGGGTGGAAAAAGAGTTGGACATTACTGAGCAACTAGACAACAACAACAACACAATACGTTATAGACACAGCTACTTAGAGCCTTTCTCCCATCTATGTTTCTTAGGTCACTTTTCTTATTTACACTTTCTGTATAAACCACATGGCATGTGGGATCTTAGTTCTGAATAGGGATGGAACCAGTACACCCTACATTGAAAGCTCTGAGTCCTAACCACTGGTCAACCAAGGAAGTTCCTCCCATCTATGTTTCAACTTTTACACTTTTACTACATGGGCATATGTGGGTTAGGTATCTATAAAAAATATATACTGTTGCTTATGTGTTTTACATTTTTAAATACTGAGTATGACTTGCCATTTGGTTTTATCTTATTCAACATCATTCTTTTGAAACTTATCCCTGTTAATATATGAGAGTGTGTTCATTTTATCTGCTGTATCGTATTCCATTTTGATTGCATTTATATTTCTGTTATTTTGTTGGTGGATAGTGGAGTTGTTTCCAGTTGTTGTTATTATAAAAACCATGAATGGACTTCCTTATACATATCTCCCTGTAGGCACCTGTAAGAATTCCTCTAGAGTCACACCTAGAAGTAGAATTGCTGAGTTCCAAAGAAATGTGTTTCCAGCTTTAGCAGATATTGCCAAATTGCCCTGTTAAATGATTGTGTCCAGTACTCCATGAATTTCTTCTTCTCAAATAATTTGCATGTCTCCATGAACCAGAGTGGATAAATAGCATCTCACATTTATGGACCACTCATCTTTCCTTTTCAAGAAATGACCTGCAAATAACCTCCATTCACTTTTCTGTAATGCTTTTTTCTTCCTGATTACAAAAATACTTTATTTATGATCAATACTAAATCTTTTTCAGTTATATGGATTGCAAATTTCTTCTCCCGGTCTGTGAGAGACTTTCACTTTGTAGTGTCTTTTATTTTTGTTTGTTTGTGTTTTAAATTTACTTGGCTGTGTTGGGTCTTAGTTGTGGCACAAAGAACCTTTCATTGTGGTGCATGAACTCTAGTCGCGGCGTGAGAGCTCCGTAGTTGCAGTGTGCCGGCTCGGTAGTCGCGGCGTGAAGGCTCCGTAGTCACGGCGTGAGGGCTCAGTAATTGCGGCGTGAGGGCTCAGTAGTCGCGGCGTGTGGGCTCAGTAATCGCGGCGTGCGGGCTCAGTAGTCGTGACGTGAGGCGTGCGGGCTCAGTAGCCACGGCGTGAGGGCTCCATAGTCGCGGAGTGAGGACTCAGTAGTTGTGGCGTGAAGGCTCAGTAGTCGTGGCGGGCTCAGTAGTCGTGGCGTGAGGACTCAGTAGTGGCGTGAGGGCTCAGATGCTCTGTGGCAGGAGGGACATAATTTCCCAACCAGGGATCAAACTTGCATCCTCTGAATTGCAAAATGGATTCTTAGCCACTGGGCCACCAGGGGAGTTCCTAAAGTGTCTTTTGTTAAATGTTTTCGAATTATTATTGAAGCTGGGTGAGTGATACATGGGGAATCATTATACTGTTATCTCTACTTTTATGTAATTTTGAATATTACCCTCACAAAAAGGTTCTTAAAAATCCATAAAACAATTCTCTATCATCCCAAATTCCTAAAGATCAGCTCCTATATTTTATCATTTTACTTTCCACATTCAGGTCTCTAATGCCACTGGAATTTATTTCTGTAGTTGCTGTGGGAGAGGATCAAATATTATATTTCCCTCATAGATGGCCAACTGTGTCCAGTTCTATTTCTGATCCTGTTTATCCCTTCTCCTCTGACCAGAAATTTCCCCTCTGCCCCATATATCCTTAAGTCTGCTTCTAAGCTCTCTATTCTGTTCCTTAGTCACTGTGTGTACTCTCATCTTGCCACAGTTGTTTTTTTTTTTTTTAATTAACTAATTTACTTGGCTGCGCCTACAAATACAACTAAGTAGAGTCTTAGTTGTGACATGAAGCATTTTTTACTTTAGTTGCAGCATGTGAGACCTAGTTCCCTACAGGCCCCCTGCATGAGGAGTGTGGCGGCTTAGCCACTGGACCACCAGGGACGTTCCCTCTGCCACAGTTTTAACTCCCATATTACCAGACTGGCCCCAGTAGTATCTGTCAGGCCAGACTGGTATCACTTCTTTTTCTTCTCCAGATTGACTTGGCTTTTCTTAGCCTCTTTCCTTCCATACAAATTTTACGATCAGCTTACACAATTCCAGAAAGGAAAAAAAAAAAACAAACCCAACAGTCCTGGGTTAATTGGAATCCTGTTGAATTCCAGATTCATGTTTGAGAGAAGAAGCATCTTTCTAACACAATACCTTCCTGACCATCACCTTGTCATATCCATCCATAAACAAGGGCTTCTATTTTGATCCTTATGTAAAAATTTGTGTTTGGGGACTTCTCTAGCAGCCCAGTGGTTAAGGCTCCAATGCAGGGGACCTGTGTTCGATCCCTGGTCCAGAAACTGGATCCACATCCTGCAGTGAAGATCGAAGATCCTATCTGTCGCAACTAAGACTCAGCACAGTCAAATAAGTAAATAAATATATATATTTTTAAACGTGCTTGTTTTCTCCATGAGGGTCTTGTTCCATCCTTGTTAGATTTGTTCCCAGGGCCTGCGGGGTTTATGGCTGGGTTTTCCCCCTCCCCCAGACCCACATCAACTATGCCAGGTGCGTCCTTCCTTACTCGTTTGGTCCACACCCTCCCCCCCAGGTCCGGGGAGCAGCTGTCTACTCCAACAGCTGACTGTGTCTGTGAGACCTTGTCGAGTGCACGGGGCTCCCACCTCCCACCTCAGGGCCTGTCAGCTGAGTCTGGGGAGAGGCACAGCTGTTTCAGTGGGGACAATGAGGTGCATTCTATACAGGCCCCTCTCTGAGCCTCCCTCCCCCAGTCCAGAGCAACTGTTCTTGTGGTTAGGGAAGGGCTCCACCTGTCAGTTCTAGCTACTCTTTTGGGCAACGTCCAACTCCCTGATTCCTTTTCTTCATGTCTTCCACCCACCCTACCCCACCCCTTTCCACCCCGCATGCAGAATCTAGCTCCCTGATTAGGGATCAAAACTGTACTCCCTACATTGGGAGCAAAGAGTCATAACCTCCAGGGAAAGTCCTTCTGAATGTTCTCTGAGCCTGTCTCTCGTGTGTGTCTTATGGGCTGATAGCCTGTTCACGGCTCTGTCATTGCCTGGAACTGGTGGGCAGAAAAAAGATGGTCTTGGAAACGGATCATCCTTCTCTAACCTTGGAGGACTGGCTGTTCCCACAGTGTTCTCTCAGTTGTCACCACGTTCAGGCCTCAGATCCTCAGGTAGATTAGTGACTACTGTCACAAGCAGAGAGGTGCTGTGATGAGTGATAAGGCTGGGACTCTACCCCTTCCCAGCGACACGTCCCATACCTGGCTGGCCTCTGCATCTGCTCCTGGCACCTGCTCCCCTCAGCACTTCCTGCCCTCAGTGAGGCCTCCCTGGCCTCTTTTCAGCATCCTTGTTTGGGGGTTGACATCGCTCTCAGTGGCCCACCGGCTACAGCCCAGTGTTGACTCCCCCAGGGATGATGACCCTGGAATACAGCAGACCCAGAGTCCAGGCCTCCGTGGCTTCTTCAAGTGATAACTGAGCCCCACCACCCACTGTCAGTGGCTGTTCATGGGTGTCAGGGGGCCTCCTACCAGGCCTTCAAGGAGCAACCTGTCGGGCTGGCCTTAGACACAGAATGTCCTTCCAAAATGATGGAAGAATGGTTGTTCTTTTTCTTTTTTTTTTTTTTTAACCGCAGTATAGTTGGTTTACAGTGTGTGTGTGTTGATTTCTGCTGTACAGCAAAATGATTCAGTTATACACATATATATTCTTTTTCCTATTCTTTTCCATTATGGTTTATCACAGGATGTTGAATACAGCTCCCTGTGCATACAGGGCCCTGTTGTTTATTCATCTTGTATATAACAGTTTGTATCTGCAAATCCCCAACTCCCAGTCAGGCAGGAAAATGTTACTTATTGAACACCTTCTAAAAGCCAAGCTCTGGACATCTCCCATCTCTTGATCCTGCCTGAGCAGATTATATGATGATTACCACAGTAGGGAGGAGGCCCACCATGCAGCACAACTCCAAGATGTCACTCACACCCCCAGTTGGCCTCGTGCAGTATGCTTGGTCATCCAGAGCAGTACTGAGAGGGCCCCCGAGCTGGGGGGTGAATCCAGATTGGAGTGACCATCTGAAGCCCTCTTCACGGGTCTGTCTGGGTCCTAGCAGAATGACTGGCAGGGTGGTAGGAGACTCTGAAGCCCTAGATGGAGACGGCAGACAGGGGTGGGAGGAGCAGAAGGCCCAGTGCTTCTTAGTCTCGCGAGAACCCGTTAGCTCTGTTCCCAGCTCTGACCGCTGAACTGGTTTGCTCATGTCCTTGTCGGTCATGCTGTTGACTCTTGATGTGTGTGTCCTGTGTCCTCAGCACCGCATACACGCTTGCTGTTGACATGAACGGCCCAATTAAATGTCTACGTGGGCTTCCCTGGTGGCGCAGTGGTAAAGAATCCGCCTGCCAATGCAGGCGATGTGAGTTCGATCTCTGGTCCAGAAAGATCCCACATGCCTTGGAGCAACTAAGCCTGTGCGCCACAGCTATGGAGCCTGTGCTCTAGAACCCGGGAACCTCAACTGCTGAGGCCCGTGCACCCTAAAGACTGTGCTCAGCAACAAGAGAAGCTACTGAAATGAGAAGACCGCACACTGCGACTAGAAAGTAGCCGCCGCTCATCGTAACAGAGAAAAGCCCATGCGGCAACTAAAACCCAGCACGGCCAATAAATAAATACATAAATAAATTATATTAAAAAAATGATGTCTGTGTATGGGGGGAGGAGGTCCCCAGGACATTTCTGGGAAGCCTGTAGATCGGGGAAAACCACTGAAAGGACCTCAGGGGTCATTTATGACTCAGCCTACAGGCCTTAGCTTCACAAGTTGGCACCCAAATACATCATTTTTTAAATTGCCTTTGAAGAACAGGAGTTTGGGCCAGTTTCCTCCCCTGCCAGCAGAGGACTGGAGGCAGAGGTCAGAGCCACGCATGCAGGATCCATTACACAAAGCTAAATCAGGAACTAGAAGGAACTGCTCCCTGGCAGCTCTGTTGCCAGAAGGGATGGTTATCTTTCTAGGAAAGGCTGAGGAAATCCTTTTCTGCCTTGGGGAAGGCCACTTGGTGGGATTAATCCCAGGTGAAAGTGGGAAGGAGATGAAGTGAGCTAATCCCAAAAGGGGATGAGGGGTAGAGAATGAACTAAAACCAGATCCAGGCCCTGGACACAGCTGTGGCCCTTCCCCCACCTCCCTTCCCAACCCCCTCTGGGGTTTCCCACTGTTCCCGGAGACAACATCCTGTTTCCTTTACCTGTCTCACTGTCCCAGGCCCCTGGAGCCCCTCCCTGTCTGCTGGGGACAGGGAAGGGACAGAGGTCCAGCCCCAGGCCCAGGATCCAAGGATCTCACTGTTGGATGTTTGGTGATTGTTTTATGTGGGAGAATTAGAGTCTAAACTGTTACCAGTTCCTTAGCCCAACAGCTCTTCTTTGTTTCTACATCTTCACATTTCCCAGTCATGAACTCTTGAGTCAACATTTTACTTAAAAAGACAAGGACAGAGGGGCTTGTCCACGGTTTCAGAGGATCTCACATCTGTGTACACTGAGGGATGGATAGTGACTTACCCAAGGTCACAGCTGTTGTAGATCTGGGTCAGTGGGTGGTGGGACCTCTAAGGTTCCCTGGAGATTACATACTTTGGCAGATCCCAGAGGGAACCTACTTCCCCTCCCTTGGGCTCACCAAGGTCAGTTCCTCCCCTCTGAGTGGCTCTTTCCAGCTGACTGTGGCCTACAGGGGTTCTGCACACATCCTAGAAATGTGTTCAGATTCACAGAGCTCTGGGGCTCAACAAACAGCACAGGCTCTGCAGCAAGCAGGCCTGGATTTGGAGCCCTTGACAGAATACATACTTATTTATTCTTACAGGAAACGTTTATTGCTGAGCACTGAGGACAGAGCAGCAGACAAAACAGACGTAAGTCCCTACTCTCATGGAGTTTACATTCTAATTGACATTCTAGGACACAGACAATCAGCAAGATAAGGAAGGAGGATATACAGTTTGTCAGAAGGATTTGCTGAGGAGGTCAATAAAACAAAAGAGGATGGAGAGAAGGCAGGATGGAGTGAATGTCCTGTTAAGTAGAGTGGATGCATAACATTTGAACCAAGATTCAAAGGAGGTGAGCGATGGAACCATATGGATGCCTGAAGATAGTGCCTTGTAGGCGGGAGCAATGGTAGGTGCAAAGGCCCTGAGGCAAAAACATGTCTGGCACAGTTAAGAAGCAGCAGGAAGCCAGAGTGGCTGCCACAGTGAGAGAGGCAAGGACTAGAACTTGGAAGCCAGGGCCTTGGAGGTCACAGTTAAAGCCTTTGGCTTTAATTCTTAATGAAAAGGGAGTCAGTGGACAGTTTAAGCAGAAAGAAGACAGGATCTGACACATGTTTTAGAAAGATCACCCTGGACACTGTACGGAAAAGAGAAACAAGAACACCAGTTAGAAGGCTATAATAATAATTCACGTGAAAGATGACAAACAGAGCCCTCAGGATTTATTACTGTGAGTAGTGAACTGTGATAAGAAGACAGAGGTCAAGGATAACTTTCAGGATTTTGGTCAGAGTAATTAGAAAGAGGTAGTTGCCTCTCACGGATATGGGAGAGCCTGGAGGAGGGGCAGGTCTTGGTGGGGTGACCAGGCCATTTATCTGCTGTGTGATCTGGGGTAAATTGCTTAACCCCTCTAAACCTCAGTTTCCTTATCTGTACAAAGGTCATAATAGTCATTTCCCTGAAGAGCAATGGTGAAAATTGAGTGAGATCATGAACTCCTTGCCTACTCCTTGAAAGAAAAGCAATGACAAACCTAGACAGCATATTAAAAAGCAGAGATATTACTTTGCCTACAAGGGCCCGTATAGTCAAAGCTATGGTTTTTCCAGCAGTCGGAAATGAGAGCAGGATATGAGATGAATGGATATGACAGCAGGACAATAAAAAAGGCTGAGCACGGAAGAATGGATGCCTTTGAACTGTGGTGCTGGAGAAGTCGCTTGAGAGTCCCTTGGACGGTAAGATCAAACCAATCAATCCTAAAGGAAATCAATCCTGAATATTCATTGGAAGGACTGATGCTCAAGCTCTAATACCTTGGCCATGTGATGCAAAAAGCCAACTCATTGGAAAAGACCCTGGTAATGAGAAAAAAATGAGGGTGGAGGAGAAAGGGGCAACAGAAGATGAGATGGTTGGATGGTGTTACCAACTCAATGGACATGAGTTTGAGCAAACTCCAGGAGATGGTGAAAGACAGGGAAGCCTGGCCAGCTGCAGTCCATGGGGTCACAGAGAGTCAGACGTGACTGAGAGATTGAACAACAACAAAAAAATGAACTCACAGGCGTGACACACAAGTACTCGATACGTGTCCGAACGGTAGTCCAGGGAAGACACTGACCATCACAACTCCTCTGGAAGGGACAGGAAGGGACAGGAAGGAAAGGAAGACCACATCTATCCATCTGTACTCTAGCTCCCCCCTACTCCCTGCTTCCTCTGGGTAGAATGAGGACAGACTTTTTGGACAAAATTGAAAGTTTTCTTTCTTCAAGGTTGTTGATGGTGGAGATGTGGAGATCATGATGATGCTAATGGTGGGTCATGACAGGCTGATGATAAACGATCATATTCCCACGTCCTTATTCTACAAAACACTTTCATGGCCATTACCTCATCTGAGTCCATCAAGGCAGAAATTACACCAATTTTAGGGAGTAGAAGAATGAGGTATTTATCTTATGTACTATTAAAATTTTTTAAGTTTTATATTGGAGTATAGTTGATTAAGAATATTGTGTTAGTTTTGGTTGTACAGCAAAGTGTATACCTGAATATATATATATGTATACATACACAAAAAAATTCTTTTTCAATTTTTTTCCCATTTAGGTTATTATGGAGCATTGAGCAGAGTTTCCTGTGCTATACAGCAGGTGGTTGTTGGCTATCTATTTCAAATATAGCTGTGTCCACATGTCAGTATGAGGTATTTAAAAACAAAATAAAACAAATCTGGACCGTCTCTACCTGGCTGTCTCATGGAACTCCATTTAATCTTCCAGAGAAAAATGTGGAGAGGGTCCTGACATGGGTATGCCTCTTCCCATCCCTGAGCCTCTTCCACCCAGCTGTGTCTAGCTATGATATGGATTCTGACCCCACTTCTCCACTCCCCAGGAGACAGCCCACAATGCCTGCCCAGGTCCTATTCTCTGTCTGGGCCACTCTGAGTATGCCTGGTGTGTGGGTTGCAGCCTTACTGCTTCTGAGGTTTGGGTCAGTGGGTCTCATATGTTGTCCCATTCTAGTTATTCCTCCCAATTATTGAGGTAACAGATGAGGTGCCTGGAACCTAGAAGATCAGTGTGCCTCAGATCACACCATTAGAGAGTGCAGTCTGGGTTTAGACTCTGAGGCCTGCATCCGGTAGGAGAAATTACTGCATTTCTTCTTCCAGCCCAGCTGCCCCTTCCCTTCACCTATCAGATACCAGAACACAGCTGTCTCTCCCTTGCTCCCTCAACCCAGGCAAGCTGTTCTGGGTGGGGCTGAGGTGGGTGGGGCAGCCCTGGGTAGTGTTCAGTGAGGATGTGGCCCCTACAGGCAAACTCAGCCAGACATTGATGCTGAGCAGCAGTTCTGACTGGTGAGAGCTGCTGCCCATGGGTGGGGGTGGGGAACTGGGAGGGTAGGAAGTGTCAGGTCTGGTTGGATGGAGGTCCCTGAAAAGAGAACTTAGAATTGTCTAGGGAAGAACTCCTGCTGGATTGAGGGAGAGGGGTTAGGGAATGCCAGGTGACTGAGGGTGTGCAGAAGGAGCGGGTGATTGACGGAAGGGAGGATTCCAGGGACAGTAGGAGCCCCAGAGGCTGGGAATGGCGAGCTGGAGGTCCCAGCGCAGGCTTCACTCTTGCCTCCATCTCCATCCGTGCTGTGATGATAATCCTCTGGCCCCAGACACCTTTTCCAGAGGAAGGGCTTCCAGAAAGCTAAAACAACCCGTGAACTGAGATCTGGGGGCTGGCAGGTGTAAACTGAAGCGGGAGTCTACTCCTGCCCACCTCCTTGTGTCTTTGCCAGGTGAGAAGGGAGCAGAAAGGAGAGCCTGGAGTCTAGATCACCTTGCAAGTCGCCAGCCATGCCCGCGCCTCTGCTCCCGCTGCTGCTCCGCACGCTGCTGGCCCGCCTGCTGCTGCCCGCTGCCCGCCTGGCCCGCCAGCACCTCCTGCCCCTGCTGCACCGGCTGGCCCGCCGCCTGGGCTCCCAGGATTTGCGAGAGGCTTTGCTGGGCTGTCTGTTGTTCGTCCTCAGTCAGAGACGCCCGCCGGACGCTGGGGAGGCTTCCAGAGTGGCCCGCCTGGAGAGGAGGGAGAGGCTAGCCTCCCAAAAATGAGGCCATGAATCCTGGTAGCAGCTGTGCCCCCTGAAATGCTTTATTTCGGAGTAAGACAGTCCTGGCCCCATCATTGACTGCAGCCTGCCCAGTGGGCAGAAGACGTGGTGGGGGACTGAGCATGAGTGGGGTCCAGCGAGGACATGCCCCCCACCTCCCAGCAGAAAGGATTGGAAGGATGCTCTGCTTCCAGAAAACAGATCACCGTCCTTCCCTCCCTGCATTCTTCCCAAGACCTTTTCTAATCACCTCTGGCCTCTGGTAGGAGGGGAACTGACACTCCTCCACCACCCCCACCCCCAGGCAAATGGAGACAGGAGGTCCTGTGAGGGACAATGCTTAGCCCTGGGACAATGGACAATTCGGCTAATCCAGACTGTCTCCGGTTTGAGATTTCTCAAATATTAAGAACTTAGTTCCCTACTAGGGAGTTAGTCCTGCCCCCAAAGCCCAGTATGCAATAGGGGCTCAATAAATATTTGTTGCCTTTAATTCTTAGGATGCTTTTGCCAGTCCTGTCACACTCCTGCACAGCAGGACAGTCAAAACTGTCCAGAGGAGACGGGTGGGGGAACACCTCAAGCCTTCCTTTTGCTACCTCTGTCATTGTCCCTCTCAGTCCCAATGCCCTGGAAGCTGTTTCTCTAACTTGAGTGTCTCACACTGGGAGTCAGCAGTCTTGGGTCTTGCTGGCAGCTCAAGGTAAGGCGGTTAATGTCCTCCAGCGAGTGTGGATACTCTTCTCAGCTAGTGGTGTTGGCAAAGGGAGATTTGTTTTCTGGGGGACCCTGTGGGCAGCCTCCCCACCCGGAGAAGCAGCCTAGAGATGCATACCCTGAGGGGTACTCTGCCCAGGATGGGCTCTAGGGGGCACAGGGTAGGTGGGGTGTAATCTGAGGAATTCACCTCTTCATTTCTCCTCTCCAGTGGGAGGCCTCTCGGGGATCTCAATCAAGAGTTGTCAGAGGCATTTTGCAAACCTGCCTCCAGATAATTTGCTTACTATTTTCCTGCAACACTCCCCACTCCTACCCGCCTCCACCCAGCCCTGGGCTCCCAGTTCAAGGCGGTAAAGTGAGGACAAGCCCCTTTCAGGACCCTCACCCTGTCTGCACACCCCGTTAGAAGACTGGTCTAGGGGGAAGCCTCCAGATCAGAGCTGTGGGCCCCCATGCCGGCCCCGCGGGGCTTTCTGCCAGACCCCGCCTCCCCACACCCGGACACCATCTGCTTCCTCCAGGGGTCATCAAAGCCAGTGCACGTGCTCGCAACCCTCCCCCTCCACCCCCCCCCGCCGCCCACTCAGAAAGGTGGCCTGGGGGAGGGGCGGGATAAAGGGGATTCGAATCCCTGGTCCCTTCCAAGGCCCCGGGCGCCTTATTTATTCAGCCCGCTCCAGGCTTCTCCTCCCGCTGGCCTCCCGGAGAGTTCCTCTCTTGGGAGTCTGCAACCGTGCGCGGGGCGGACGGCTGGGTAGTACGCTGCAGCCCCTTCCCGCCCGGTAGCACATCCCCCCCCCGCCGCCCACTCAGAAAGGTGGCCTGGGGGAGGGGCGGGATAAAGGGGATTCGAATCCCTGGTCCCTTCCAAGGCCCCGGGCGCCTTATTTATTCAGCCCGCTCCAGGCTTCTCCTCCCGCTGGCCTCCCGGAGAGTTCCTCTCTTGGGAGTCTGCAACCGTGCGCGGGGCGGACGGCTGGGTAGTACGCTGCAGCCCCTTCCCGCCCGGTAGCACAGACGGGTCACACCCGGAGCGGTCGGCAGTTTCCGTCCACGGCGACGACACCAGTCCCGCAGGGAGGAGGCCAAACGGGAACCAGGGGCCAACTGGCCCGGGAACTTCCGTCCCCTCTCCCCGACACCGGAGGCCCCCTGGGAAGTCCCAGCAGGTGCGCGGGGCAGCAGAGGCTGGCAGCGACGAGGGGGCGGGGCAGCGGTGAGGGGCGGGGCCTGCTGTTTCCCCAGCGGGCGGGGCGGGGCGGGGCGGAGAACGGAGTGGGCAGGGCTATCGTGGGGTGGTGGAAATCAATGGAGTTTGCATCTGCGGTTTCTGGCGGAGGTCATTTCCCCGGACTTTGGAGGCCGTGGTGAGATGACTGCCCTCCCCTAATCACTTGCAGATGTATCCAGGGTCAGAGACCTCGGAGCAAAGGATGAGGCAGATGTCTGAGACATGAAGCTGGAAAACCAAGTCCAGTCTTCTTGAACCCTGACCCCCTTACACACCCAATAAGGAAGGTGAGGGATTTGAGGTATATGACTGAGAGGGCTGGATTCTGTCTTCATCTTAGCTGATATTTTGTTCGTCATTGATTTTTGTTTCTTGCATTCACTTTGATTTTTTAAAAAATATTGTATTAAAACATTATTTAATCCGGATTCTGGAATATTTGGGCTCCCCCTTAAATATTGCACCTCAGGCAAGTTGCCTCTTTGGCCTCTGTCTGGCCCCAGCCCTGCCACGAGGCCATGGAGATAGAGTTACAAACACAACTGAGAACATACAGTCATGAGACACGTTGGTGACAAACTGCAGAGCCAAGCAAACACACAGCAAACCAGATGGAGGCAGGGGTAGGAAAAGATAGGACTGTGTGTGTGAGGTGATGAGGCACCCTTGGGGCCTGGAAGGGGGAGGAGGGAGTCACAGGGCACAGCCTCACAGAGGTGGGGGATCGGGTGGGGGTGGGTGTGCAGCTGGATCAGCGCTTCACACCCTACTCCTGTACCGGGACCTGAGGGAGCCAAAAGATTGGACAGTGAACGACAGGCACTGGCCTGGTGGGCACAGGCCACTGTGAGTTGGGCTCTGAGGCTGTCCAGCAGAGGGCCCTGGGCCTCAGCAACCATCCCTGCGTAGAGAGGCGGTGCTGGAGGGGTGTGGGTGCTGGCTGGGGGCCCAGGCAAGGAGAATGCCAGACAGGCTTCTGTCCAGCAATAACAGCCCTGCCTGTTGCCATCTACTAGCAGCCCAGGCTTCAGCGGGGGTGGAGAGGAGAACCAGCCTTCCACTGTCTGGTCTGGGACCCTCACCACTTCCTCCCAATCTCTTTCCACTTACAGCCCCCTTTGCACACAACTGCAGCCACTGGCCACCAGCCTGGCCATGCATGCCGGATCCATTTGGCCACTAAAGCCTGCCACCCCCACAGGCTTAGAGACGGGAAATGAGGATGCGGAGAGAGACAGGGGCCAAGAAAAAGGGGAGAGGAGGGCCCGGAGAGGTAGAGAGAGGCTGGACAAACACAGGGTAGGAATGGGTGGGGGTGACCCAGACATGAAGCTGCCCTCAAGCTGTGGGGCAGTGCCTAGAAAAACACTACTCATACCCCTCTTCCTGCCCTCTGCTGGTTAAGGCCAGGGGATGATTGTGTGTTATGTCTCTGTGGGTCCCTGAGCCAGTAGGCTGGCAACAGCTCTTCTGAGTATCTTGGGGTGAAGCCACTGATCAGTCCTAAGAAGAAAAATTACCCTTTGCCCAGTCTGTGCACTGGAGAGAGGGTGTGACTCTCCCTTATCCCTATGATGTTAGTACTGCTAATTGTTAATTAGTGTCTGCGACTTTCTCCAGGGTAAAGGCCTCTTGGGTAATTGGGTTAAGGGAGTGGGACTGGACTGGATTTTCTGTCCTCAGTGTCTCTCTAGCCTTTGGATTGTCCTTCTGTACTGAGGGCTGCTGCAGGGGCAGTGATTCCCCTGTTCCCCCAAATTTACTGACCAACCAAAAAGGAGGGAATCCTTCCTCCTTCCTTGCAGGTACAAGAAGAACCAATCATCTCTCAGCGTGCCCATCCCCTTCTTCTCAGATTGGGAGGATGTGGGACTCAACAAGGCTTCCCTCCCTGAATATCTGGATTACAGGATTCACTCAGGATGTAAGACTTTTCCCATTCCCAGCAGTGCCTTAGCTTTTCCAAAGTTCTGGATTTAGAAAGGGTGAATCATGAGAGGGCTACAGTAGGGCTGCCACCCCCCACCCCCTTCAACATTCTCCTCCACCCCCTACACACATTATCTCTTTAAACCACAGTTGTGGGTGAGCGGATCTGTAAGTGTTAGAGGTGGGAAAACCCTGGTCACACATCATACTGATTCGGTCAGAGGGATGCCCGGCATGGGGACTGAGAGGATAGTTCCAAACGAAGAAAGTGGCATTGAAAAGGGAAGGGGGCGCTGGGAAGGAAAAAGGTGCGGTGTGAGAGTGGTGTATGTAGGAGGCAGCTTCGCGAGCCATAACGGAACATCTGAGACTGTGTTTGGATCGGGCGGTGGTGGCGGGGGGGCGCCTCCGGATCTGCCTCAGCAGGTTCGTCGCTGGGAGAGTCCCGAGACGGCCGAGTAGGAGTTTGTGTAACCCCAGCGAGGAGACCAGGGATACATTCAGCCCTACGTGCTCCGTGATGGGGCAGCGTTTGGCGGGGCAGGGCCCCCAGAGGTCCAGTCTACAGAAATAGTACAGAGTTTGGGCCAGGCAGGTACGGGGTCTCGGCTCTGGGGGTCCCTCGTAGCTCCGGGCTGGCGTGCGGGGGGCGGGGCGGGGTAGCTGCCCGGGTGAGCGCGCAGACCTCCACGCGGGAGGACTCCTTCCCAGCAGGTGCTGCCTGGGGGGGGTGGCAAGGGATCGGGAAACGGGCGGGGGGCGGGGGTCGCCGGGGCGGAAGGCGCGCCGCTGTTGCCTGCTGCGCCGCCGGGACTGGGGGATGCCGGGTGGGGCCCCAGTGCGGAGCCGCGCGGCACGTGGCGCGCCGGGGCCCGGGCGTAGGGTTACTGTGCGGGGACCTGGACCCCAGCAGGCGGGGACGACCTGGCTACCGGGCCTGAAACTGCCTGTCGCCGAGCTGACCTCCCCAAGGGGCGGGCGAGTTGAAGGTTAATCTCGATCAATCTCGTCGTTGGTACCGGGGAGGGGCCGCACCGTTAACTGCGCCGGGTGCGGGGAATGGCCAGGAGGGCACGCGGAATAGAGGTGGAGGCGCTGCCTCTTTAACACCCGGCCTCCTATTGGCCGAACCCGTGTACCTGGCCTCCCTCCCTTCCTGGGCGCGTCCTCGTTTATTCCCAGAGAGAACACCTTTGCTTCACTTAAAAGGACATCCCAGATTTTCTTCCCAGGGGAGAGCTGTGGCGGATGAAGGCTGCTCCCACCCTTGCCCCTCACCCCTGTTGGGGCCACTCCTTTGCCCGTTCCTTTCGGTCACGGTCACCTCCAGATCCTCTTGCCTTGTCTTCCTGTCTGTGTGAGCTTTTTGCCAGGATGTGTGTAATGGGGTGGGGGAGCGCCTTACACCCGACACAAGTCAGACTGGAGATGACCTGACTCCCACCTTACTTTTTAACCCCTTAGTTGGAGTAGAGTTGCTCCACCTCCCAGTATATGAGGCTACCTGGGAAGCTGCCTTTAAACCTCCCTCCCCTCTCCTGAAAGAGCCTAGAGTAAACTTCACATTGAGTTTTGAATTCCAACTCACTCTTTCACGAGCTCTGTTGCCTTAGGCAAATGATTCAACCATTCTGAACTTGAGCTGTCCTCATCTGTTCAATGGAGACAATCTATATGAGTTCATGGTGATTGTGAAGGCAGCCAAGGGCCAGAGAGGGTATCTGCAGGTGGTGGCTGCCCCATATGGGATCCATGGGAGTGGTGAATTTGATGCTACCACAGAGATGTCTCTAGAAGCTGCCGTGGCTGAGAGGTGTTGGGGGCCAGGGGGCCGGGGAGGTGCCCAGTTTGGTGGCTGCTATCAGGGCCCCATCTGGGCAGGCCAGGGCATGGCTGGAGGGAACCAGATGTTCTGAACTGGTATCAAATCCCTGATTGGGCCGAGGCAGACAAAAGCCAAAGGGGTGACCGATCTTCAGGATGTGGGCAGGAGGAGTGGGCTGCCCCTGGAGTTGAGTTGTGCTCAGGGCTGGGCTTGGGGACAGCAGAGAGCAGGGGTGTAGCTGATGGGGGCGTGAGGGTGGGGGTGGGGGCAGTGAAGAGGAGGGCCAGAGGGCAGAAAGGAATACTCCTCAGCCTAAAAAAGATTTTCCTGAGAAAGAGGAGATACACTGTCTGCCACCCCAGTCTCCACCTGTGTTGAAACTGTACCTGCTCTTTACTGCCTGGAATCTTGCCTGTGGGTAGGGAACAGGGTTGGCTGAAGTAAGAAGCTGGGGGTTTCCCTCCTTCTACCTAATAGAAAACATGAATCTCTCACCTCCTCTGCCCACCCCCCAGAGTAGAGCCCTCTCACCGCCACCACCCCCCATCCTTCTAGAAAATGTGAAAACTGCTGTCACCACTCTCCCAAGTGCCTAGAACATTGCCTGGCTGGCATGCAAGGGTCCTAGGGAAACATTTGTGGAAAGGAAGGGAGAGTGAAAGAAGCCCTCTGCCTCCTTCTGGGGTGTCTGGGTCTGCCTCTGCCTTCCCTGTGCTATCATCGTCCAGGTGTCATGGGGGGAGGAGGGGAGGAAGGCCTTCACAGAGGTTGGAGTTGACGTAGGGAGGGGTGGAGAGGAATTTTGGGAGGAGCGGAAAGGCCTGTCCAGGTCCTTTCTCAGAGTCCCGAGGGCTGTCCATCTCAGGCTGGGGCCTGGAGTACTGGCTGCACCTGGGAGTTGACCCACCCCCTCAGCTCCCCTGCTGAGACTGCTGGTGGGAGATAAGGGCTGGGTTTTATCTCCCTGGCTGTGTTAGTTCAGAAGGCTCCTCAGAATGGAGGTGTTGCGTCCCCCTGCAGGACCTGGGGAGTTCTCTCCCGATACGCCCGCTGCCGCAATTTTCACTCTGGACCCTTATTCAGGAGGAGCCCATGGACAAGACCTGCCGCCTGCCTCTGAGCTAGGACCACCTCCCACAGACCGCCCGGGCCCCCTCTGCCCCGACCCTTCTGCTGGCAAGTCTGGGCATCCGGTGAGTGCTGGCCCAGGTGGGCGAGGGTGCTGATCCAGTTGGGCGAGGAAGCTGGTCCTCACCCAGAATGGCACAGGTGGCTCCAGAGCTCGCACCAGAGCTGGCACGTGGGGGACAGGCCCGCCCACCCCTGCCTGGCCTTCCATGCCATCCAAGGGAAAGCTGGTTCCTCTCCTAGTGCCAGGGAGCCACACTCCCCCCGCCCCCCACCCCCCACCCCTCCTGAGCAGGTAGCAGGGAAGGGGTACGAAGTGGGGAGGCTGGGGACTGGGCAGGCCTGCGCTCCCATCCCTCCATCTTGCCTCCAGCTTTGCTCTCAGAAAGGGGAAGAAGCCAGGGGCCTGGGAATGAGTCAGAGAGGAGCCCAGCGGCGAGGGTGGGGGGGAGATGGGATGTCCCCAGGGGTCAAGGAAGCAGCTGTGTCCCCACGCGCATCCTAAAGTGTTTTTCTGGAAAATGGGCCAGGAACCAGGAAACCTCTGGGCATTGGCTGGAAAGGATGGTTAAGGTGCCACCCACAGAGAGGCTGGCATCTGGGGNAGAGGTGTTGGGGGCCAGGGGGCCGGGGAGGTGCCCAGTTTGGTGGCTGCTATCAGGGCCCCATCTGGGCAGGCCAGGGCATGGCTGGAGGGAACCAGATGTTCTGAACTGGTATCAAATCCCTGATTGGGCCGAGGCAGACAAAAGCCAAAGGGGTGACCGATCTTCAGGATGTGGGCAGGAGGAGTGGGCTGCCCCTGGAGTTGAGTTGTGCTCAGGGCTGGGCTTGGGGACAGCAGAGAGCAGGGGTGTAGCTGATGGGGGCGTGAGGGTGGGGGTGGGGGCAGTGAAGAGGAGGGCCAGAGGGCAGAAAGGAATACTCCTCAGCCTAAAAAAGATTTTCCTGAGAAAGAGGAGATACACTGTCTGCCACCCCAGTCTCCACCTGTGTTGAAACTGTACCTGCTCTTTACTGCCTGGAATCTTGCCTGTGGGTAGGGAACAGGGTTGGCTGAAGTAAGAAGCTGGGGGTTTCCCTCCTTCTACCTAATAGAAAACATGAATCTCTCACCTCCTCTGCCCACCCCCCAGAGTAGAGCCCTCTCACCGCCACCACCCCCCATCCTTCTAGAAAATGTGAAAACTGCTGTCACCACTCTCCCAAGTGCCTAGAACATTGCCTGGCTGGCATGCAAGGGTCCTAGGGAAACATTTGTGGAAAGGAAGGGAGAGTGAAAGAAGCCCTCTGCCTCCTTCTGGGGTGTCTGGGTCTGCCTCTGCCTTCCCTGTGCTATCATCGTCCAGGTGTCATGGGGGGAGGAGGGGAGGAAGGCCTTCACAGAGGTTGGAGTTGACGTAGGGAGGGGTGGAGAGGAATTTTGGGAGGAGCGGAAAGGCCTGTCCAGGTCCTTTCTCAGAGTCCCGAGGGCTGTCCATCTCAGGCTGGGGCCTGGAGTACTGGCTGCACCTGGGAGTTGACCCACCCCCTCAGCTCCCCTGCTGAGACTGCTGGTGGGAGATAAGGGCTGGGTTTTATCTCCCTGGCTGTGTTAGTTCAGAAGGCTCCTCAGAATGGAGGTGTTGCGTCCCCCTGCAGGACCTGGGGAGTTCTCTCCCGATACGCCCGCTGCCGCAATTTTCACTCTGGACCCTTATTCAGGAGGAGCCCATGGACAAGACCTCCCGCCTGCCTCTGAGCTAGGACCACCTCCCACAGACCGCCCGGGCCCCCTCTGCCCCGACCCTTCTGCTGGCAAGTCTGGGCATCCGGTGAGTGCTGGCCCAGGTGGGCGAGGGTGCTGATCCAGTTGGGCGAGGAAGCTGGTCCTCACCCAGAATGGCACAGGTGGCTCCAGAGCTCGCACCAGAGCTGGCACGTGGGGGACAGGCCCGCCCACCCCTGCCTGGCCTTCCATGCCATCCAAGGGAAAGCTGGTTCCTCTCCTAGTGCCAGGGAGCCACACTCCCCCCGCCCCCCACCCCCCACCCCTCCTGAGCAGGTAGCAGGGAAGGGGTACGAAGTGGGGAGGCTGGGGACTGGGCAGGCCTGCGCTCCCATCCCTCCATCTTGCCTCCAGCTTTGCTCTCAGAAAGGGGAAGAAGCCAGGGGCCTGGGAATGAGTCAGAGAGGAGCCCAGCGGCGAGGGTGGGGGGGAGATGGGATGTCCCCAGGGGTCAAGGAAGCAGCTGTGTCCCCACGCGCATCCTAAAGTGTTTTTCTGGAAAATGGGCCAGGAACCAGGAAACCTCTGGGCATTGGCTGGAAAGGATGGTTAAGGTGCCACCCACAGAGAGGCTGGCATCTGGGGTGCCTGCAGAGGGGGACGGGCTCTCCAGAGCCCGGCCTAGCCATGAGCCCAGGGGCTCCTTGGGAGAGCAGAGAGATCAGACGGAGAGCCCCAGGGAGGGAGGCTGCCCTGGGAGGGAGGCAGGCTGGCCTCTCTGGCTGGCCTGGTCATCACGCCTGAGGCTGCTGCTGCTGCAGCAGATCTGTTTGTTTTACGTCCTCCGCCCTCCCTCTTCCCCCTTATCTCTTTTCTGTTTCCCTCCTCTTTCCCCACTTCCATCCTTGTCACTGTCCCTGACCCCTCTCATCCTCTCATGACCCCCCTCATGCCTTTGCCTGTTTTTTTCCCTCCCTCTCTGCCATACTTCCTCCTCCTCCTTGCCTGCTCTCCACCCGCCCCTGTTTCCCTGCTCACAGACAGCCTCGGCTGCTGGATAAAAATAGCGGAGGCAGTGGCCAGGCCAGGCCGGGAGCCAGGTAGCGTCTGAGCAGGCAGTGGAGCTCAGCAGGACCGGCCCAAGGGGTCAAAAGGAGCAGCCTTGAGAGGCAGGGCCAGGAGCGGGGCCTTCGGGACCCTACAGCCTGCCTGCTGTGTCTGCCCGGCCCTCTTCACCCACCCACCAAGAGTCTGAAGAGGCCTGTAGGGAAGCAGGGCCACGACAGGGCCTCACACTGCTTCTGCCCCCAGCAAGCACCGGAGGGAGGAAGCTGTCAGCCAGGCATAACCAAGAACACCATCACCATGACAACCAGTCACCAGCCTCAGGACAGGTACCAGGGAGGGAGACCTGGGCTGCGGATCTAGGGGAGTGGGAATGGGCCTCCAGGGGGGCTGGGTGCTGTATCCTTTGGAATTTGGGATTGCCACTAATGATGAGCCTTCCAGCCAGGTAGCTACGAGTCACATTTGCATCAGAGGGCCCTGCTTGTCGTGGCTGGGTGCTGAGAGCAGTATCTCCCGGGAGGCCCACTGCGGTGGTGGCGGCCCCTCCCTGGCCTGTCGGAGTTCCCCGTGTTGTTCTTCAGCAGCTTCCAGCTCCTCGGGCCAGCGCCGTGGGGAGACATTTGGCAGCACCCCTCATTCCCAAGCTGGCCAGCCGATGGAGCTGGCCTCGGCCTCAGATGACTTTGGCCCGCCCTGGTCCTCGCTCTGACCTCCCTCTCACTTCCCCACCTCCGGAGCTTCCCTCCAGTTAGGCCCATAGCCGTGGCCATGCATGTGTGTTCTGGGGAAAGGGACCGTAGCTGGTTTCAAGTTCTTCCAGGAGCCTAGACCCCAAGAAAGTTGATGAAGCTGTGCCTGGTGCCCAAAATATCTTTCCATCGCAGTCCCACAGCCCCATCCCCTGCTCATCCCGGCCCTCTGTGCCAAAGGTCACTTCTGGCGGTGGGATCTTAGGCACTTAGCTTTATCTCTCTGGGACTGCCTCCCACCTGTGAAGCAGAGGTGAGGTTTACTTGGATGGGAGGGAATTTAAGGAGACATAGTAAGTACAGGCCCTAGAGGGTGTTTGGTTGGATCCCTCCTGGTGTCCTTCGTTCCCAGGCTGCCTACCTCCCAATCCTAGCACCCCCATTCTGGTGGCAGCCCTCTGTGAACCCCTCTGCCTTCTCCAGTAGCCCCACACTGGGTCCCTATTCTGTGGGACCTTGGCTGGGAGTTGCTCCCTTCATTTGGGCCTCTGAATCCAGGCCTTACCTCTCTTCCTCATGGTGGGGACTATAGGAGGGAGGTGGGAGGGGGCTGCAGTTGTCAGGACTCAGACCTGCCCACTTGAGACGCCCACCCAGGGCCTGCCCTGTGGGGCCAGGCCCTGCTCAGTCTCCTCATTGCCCTGGGCTTGTCCCTGCCAGCTCTGTGAAGACTGCAGGTGTGGACAGTGGGGAAAGTATGGCAGACACATTTGGGGACCACAGGGCTTCCTGGGAGAAGCTGTCCCATCCCAGACAGGCCCCGAGGTGTAGGGCTTGGGGCAAGTGAGTGTCCTGACCCAGGCTAGGAGGCTCTTATTTACACTCTGGAGCCCAGATGACGTCTCGTGGCCCATCCCTCCCGGCCTCCTATGTGGTGTAGCCTACAAAGCTGGTTCTGTGTGAGCCAGGAAAAAACAGCTCCCTCGCTTCTCAGCTGTCCCAAGACACCCGCATCCCTGTCCTCCTAGATCCAGAATGGTCTGGGAGTTTCCTGACCTCAGATTCCTCTTTTGAAAGCCGCACAGCCCTGCCCAAACAGTGTAATCTTCCAGCCTGTCCAGCAGGGTAGAAGACTTGTGTTTTGCTTTCTCACTCACCCGCCCACCTCCCAGCCTTTAGCAAGATTTCCAAAACCATCTGCGGATGTGTGGGTCACATCGGTTCCCAAGCCTGCAGGGTCCCCCTAGTCTTTGGGACTGAGAACCGAGGTCCTTCTGGCCATGCCCTTCGGTCCTATGTCCCTGGTCCCCCTCCCCCTCAGGACTCACCTGTGCCTTTCCCCTGTCCCAGGCCTCCCCCTCTGCATGTTCTGCGCCCTGGGACAGCTGGAGAGGTGGAAGGGGGTGGGGCTGCCCCGGTTCGATGTAGGAAGGAAGGTGGGATGGTGGGTAGCCTGGCCCCACTTTCCTCGCCCATCCCCAGGTACAAAGCCGTCTGGCTTATCTTCTTCGTGCTGGGTCTGGGGACGCTGCTGCCCTGGAATTTCTTCATGACAGCCACTAAGGTGAGATGTGGGAATGGGCTCCCAGGGGCTCATCCGCTGGGCCTTTAGGGCCTGGATGCGTGCTTGCAGGCACAGGGCGAAAGGTGCCAACACTCCTCTCTGCAACCCTCACAGTATTTCACAAACCGCCTGGACATGTCCCAGAATATGTCCTTGGCCCCTGCTGAAGTAAGCAAGGACATCCAGGCCTCGGCCAGCCCCCTGGCACCCTTGCCAGAGCGGACCCATCTCAGCACCATCTTTAACAACGTCATGACCTTATGTGCCATGGTGCCCCTGCTGATTTTCACCTGCCTCAACTCCTTCCTGCATCAGAGGTGAGCCCCCAGGCCCCCACCCTGACCCCCTCGCTGCCTCCTGCCCTCCCTGGGCTGGGCCCCCGGCTTCACCACCCATCTCTGCCGCCGCCTCCTCTTTGACAGGATCCCCCAGTCTGTGCGGATCCTGGGCAGCCTGGTGGCCATCCTGTTGGTGTTCCTGATCACTGCCATCCTGGTGAAGGTGCCCCTACATGCGCTCTCCTTCTTCGTCATCACCATGATCAAGATCATGCTCATTAACTGTAAGCGGGGCTGGGTGTGGACCTGGGCAGAAGTCCCATGGTTGGTCAGAGAGGAATCTTTTCCGCCCTCTGGGTGGTGAGGATTCAAGATCCTGAGCAGGGCTAGGAGTGGGAAGGAAAGGGCTGCTCAGCGTCAGGACTTACTGGGAGTCAAGCAGGAATTGCCAAGGCCCCACGACCCACCCGGCTCCCCTCTCCCTTCTGCTGTCCACCCTGTTGCACAGCTTTCGGCGCCATCCTGCAGGGCAGCCTGTTTGGCCTGGCCGGCCTCCTGCCCGCCAGCTACACAGCCCCCATCATGAGTGGCCAAGGCCTGGCAGGCTTCTTCGCCTCCGTGGCCATGATCTGCGCCATCGCCAGTAAGTCCTGCCATCTGTCTGCCTGTCACCCTAGTGGTTGAGGGGAGGAGGGGACGGGGCTGGCCTCTGATTGCCGACCCCCTCCACCCCAGGTGGCTCCAAGCTGTCGGAAAGTGCCTTCGGCTATTTTATCACAGCCTGTGGAGTTATCATTTTGACCATCATCTGTTATCTGGGCCTGCCACGGCTGGTGAGCACTCGAACCCCAGGTTTTGGAGTTCTTGGCAGGGAGAGAGGGGGTTCAGGGCTCCAGACCAAGGGGACGAAATCTGTGGGAGGGAGACGCTCTGGAGATTCTGCTTCTGAATCCACCTTCCTTCCCTTAATAGGAATTCTACCGCTATTACCGGCAGCTCAAGCTCGAAGGGCCCGGGGAGCAGGAGACCAAGCTGGACCTCATTAGTAAAGGTCCGAAGAACCCGAGGAAGCTAGGGTGGAGGATGGCTGCTCAGCAGGGGGGCAGCATGAGCTGGGGGCACAAATGAGCTTCCTGAAGTGATGCCAGAGGGTGGGGGTAACACCAGTAAACAAGGGCTGGGCTAGAGAAGCTGGGGGAGATCCTGGGTGGCCTTGAATGCAACTGGGAAGCAATTATGGATTTTGGGGCAGGGCATGACCTGACCTGAGACTCCAGGGAGAGGTCAGGACCCAGAGGACTTGGGCAGTGGGGGTTGGAGGCCATCTGGGCTAAGCCTTGGGTGAGGTTGTGCACTGGTTTAAGGGGATGTCCACCCCCAGCTGACCCCAACCCTTTTGGGGATTGTGTCATTTCCTGTTGCTCTGTTCCTCCCACAACTTGAAGACCCTCTCACCACCTGTCACCCCCCAGGAGAGGAATCAAAACCAGGCCAAGAGGAGACCGGATTCTCGGCCCCCAGCTCTCAGCCCGCCAAGGAAAGCCACTCTATCCGCACTATCCTCAAAAGTGTATGTGGGGCTGGGGCATCCTGCCTTCTACCCCACCCTTTCTTCCCTTTTTTCTGATCCTTCCCACCCCATGCCCATCCCCTCCCTTTCCGACTGGAGACTGGCCACTTTCCTGGATTTTCCTGCATGTATGCGTGCACGCATGTGTGTGTATTGGGGAATCTTGGTTCTTTAGTGATGCACAGCCACCATGAAGACACAGACCAGGGTCCCTTTCCTCCAGATCTTGGTCCCGGCTTTCTCCGTCTGCTTCGTCTTCACCATCACCATTGGGATATTTCCTGCCGTGACAGCCGAGGTCGAGTCCAGCATTGCGGGCGCCAGCGCCTGGAGTGAGGAAACCACGGGTTCCCAGGATGGGGAAGGACAGGGGCTTGAGAGCAGGGCTAGGCGCCTGGGCAAGGGGAGCCTGGGCTGTCACCTCTGCAGCCAGGCTCTGCTGGCCCACTCACCCTTCCCCAGCCTGGAAGCACCTTCTCCGTTTCACAGCTGGGAAACCCAAGTCCCAGTGAGAGTCAGGGTTGCTCGATCCTGCCTTTCTTGGACCCACTAACCCTCGCTTAATCTACTCTTTATCTTCCAGAGGCCTACTTCATTCCTGTGTCCTGTTTCTTGACTTTCAATGTCTTTGACTGGCTGGGCAGGAGCCTCACAGCCATCACCATGTGGGTTAGTGAAGGAGGGTCACCAAGCCCCTGTGAGATGGGAGAGTCCAGACTGAGACACCCAGGGAGGGGACCAAGAGAGTATGGTGGAAAGGGGACCGTGCTTTTTTTTAAAAACTGAGACATAATCTATGTATAGTAAGGTGTATAAGTTGTAGATGTACAGTTTAATGACTACACACACATAAACATACACACACCCCTGATGATCACCACCCAGGTCACGCTGCAGCACGTGGCCAGAAGGTCTATCTACCCTGACCACTCCCGATCAGTACCCTACAAGGGTAACTAGGCTTGGAGGTTTCAATTCAGATCCTGAGGGCCTCCAAATGGAGCCCCGGGGGCTGGCCCAGCCTGACCGTGGCATGGCCTGGTCCCCGCAGCCTGGGAAGGACAGCTACTGGCTGCCGAGCCTGGTGCTGGCCCGGCTGGCCTTCGTGCCCCTGCTGCTGCTGTGTAACGTCCAGCCCCGCTGCAACCTGCCTGTGATCTTTGAGCACGACGCCTGGTTCATCATCTTCATGGCTGCCTTCGCCTTCTCCAACGGCTATCTTGCCAGTCTCTGCATGTGCTTCGGGCCCAAGTGAGTGGGGAGTATGGTGGCCTCAGGCGGGGCCTAGTGCTCCAGCTGGGGACCCTCAGCAGAGGGAGAGTGGGAGGAGGGAGACTCCTGATCACGGAGCTCAGGGTTTCCAGGCTGAGAGGAGCCCCCTGGCCCTCGGGGCCCAGGCAGTGGGAGGGGAGGAGGGGCTCCCAGGGAGAGGTAGAGACAGCCTCAGTACACACCCCCTCACCAAGAGGGAGAGGAAGACAAGTGGGTCAGCAGAGTGAGATGCTCTGGGTGGGGCAGGGGACTGGGGTCGGGGACGTCCTAAGGTCGGCTCCCCTCCCTCCTCCAGGAAAGTGAAGCCGGCTGAGGCGGAGACAGCTGGAGCCATCATGGCCTTCTTTCTGTCTCTGGGCCTGGCCCTGGGCGCCGTCTTCTCCTTCCTTTTCCGGGCAATCGTGTGACTGCGGATGGACGGCAGGATGGCACCAGCTGCCTGCTCCTGCCTTCCCCTTTGCGGGGGGGCAGGGGTCCTCTGGAGGTTTTCCTGTCTAACCATCTTCTGCTTGCTCGTGGCCTGTGCTGGGCCCGGCATCCAGGCCCGGAAGAGAGAGCCTCTGGGGATGAACATGGGGACACTGTGGGCTGGAGGGTCAGAGTCAAGGGAGGGGCCGCAGTCTCTGCTCACGCGCACCCCCAACTCTTGGCTCTGACCAGTGCCTCCCCGGGCAGGGGTTCCTAGGCTCAGAGAGAGTTGTGTGTCTTGTCCGTCTGCCTGTACCAAGGGTGGCCGGGGGCCAGGACTGCTTGTTCTGAAGTCTCATCTGGTATTTCCGCAGCCCCCTTCTCCCCACGTGCCTCTTCCCCCGACCTCTCCATGTTCCTACCCATCATGAACACTGTACATTTGCCATTTTACTGCCTTTTTTTATACTCAAACCAGGTGCCTTCAAAGGCTGATTAAATAAACTTTTTTTTTTTTT